>BHFT01026025.1:0-19230 GCA_004320025.1 Laticauda laticaudata
TGGAGTGGTATTCTCTTTTTTTTTTTTCCAGTATTTTGCAAAGCTAATCCTTGCTACTGTCAGCATATGAGTAATGTATTTTTAAGATAGCCATAAAGAAAGGCCCGGAGATCTTTTGTGGATACAGAGAAGCACTGATATTCTCTTGTTTGCACAAGGGAGGACCCAGATTCTTGGTAGAGAAGGTTAATGATTATTAGTTTCTGATGCTTCCCTGCTGGAAAGAGAAGAGTGGACGGCTTTATTTTTCCTACAAATGAAAGATCTTTTGAAGCCCACAGGTCAACTGATTGACACCAGAGGAAAGGGAGGAAGCACAGAGGACACAAATAGGAGTCCTGCATTAGAACATGCTGTGATGCTAAACCCACATTAGCCACAATCCCAGATCAATTCTGAGCCACCAACAGGCAAATAAACAATATGCACTCACAATGTTCTGCTTGATGCTTTTCCTATGGGGAAAAAAAAAAAAGAGTTACAGACTAACAGAGTGGGAGGGACCTTGTAGGTCATCTAGTCCAACCCCTTGCCCAAGCAGGAGAACCTACACCATTTCTGACAGGTGGCAGTCCAGTCTCTTCTTGAAAGCCTCCAGTGATGAAGTTCTCACAACTTCCAAATGCAACTTCTGTTCCATTGGTGGATTGTTCTCACTGTCAGAAAATTTCTTCTTTATTTCCAGGTTGAAGTTCTGCTTGTTTAGGAGATTGGACAGCCATTTGTCCAAAATGGTACAGGGTCTCCTGCGGGTTGGACTAGAAGGCCTCCAAGGTCCCTTCCAACTCTATTATTTTGTCGTTCTCATATTCTGAAAATGTAAATCTGACTTAAAGAAATGTTAGTAAATGATAATGTCCGATAAAATCAAACTGAGGTTCAAATGCAGGTTAATTAAACTAATTGGCTCTAGAGGCAAATCCCTGAGAAAAATTGCCATGGGAAATGTGTTCTGCCTCAATCCATCAAGTAAATATATTGGAATCAGCGATGCTGTCCAAGATTGATCTGCAAGGCAACTCTGAAGACTTTAAATTAGGCTGAGCTACAATCAGATATGGTCTTGATGATCCTTTTTTGGGAACGGAGTGATATCAGACAGGCAGTAGCTTAAGGTATTTTTAGTATATGTTAAAATACCCACTTCATGCTTTGCATCATTTTAAGTTGCATTCCTGTAATTTGATTATAATGCTGGTTATATATTTCTTGCTATCTTTTTCCCCGTTTCTGTTTCCATATTTGAATTGAAGTGGGGGTTTTTTAGGGAATGCCATTCTTTGGTTCTTTTGGCTGAGGTATTTCCAGTGATGTATACATCTCAGAAAAATAATTCAGATGGTATTCTTTTGTTTGTTTTTTTGAATTGGTTTTTGCATGCCGGCTAGAGTTGCAGTAGAGTTGGGTGGCCTTAAAAATCAATTAGTCAACCCATTTCGTTAAATTATATGATTTCTGTAGAGTAGCTGACCCTAATAATTATCTCAGGTAGAGGTGGGCAAGTTGTATTTATTTGATTTATAATCTGCAATTTTTTTTTTCTGGCGAGCACTTAGCAAAAATTAAAAAAGAAAATCATAATGAAGAAAGCACAGATTAAAATTGCAAACAAAATAATTACTAAAGGTATTTATTCTGTGCATGACATACGATTCTAGGAGGCTGTCTAGGCAAAACCCTGCAGTTTCCTTGGCAACTTTCAGGCACAAAAGACCAGGTCCACACTGTCCAATTTAACCAACTTATTGTTAAACAGCCTATGCATAGGAATCTTCTCAACTAATGGTTAGCACAGGGGTCTTCAAACTTGGCAACTTTAAGACTTGTGGACTTCAACTCTCAGAATTCCTCCTCCAATCATGTTAGCTCAGGAATTCTAGGAGTTGAAGTCCACAAGTCTTAAGCTTGCCAAGTTTGAAGACCCTTGGGTTAGCAACTGCTTGACAAGAGTCAACAGAATTCAAGGAACATTGGACTTAGTTCAGTTGTGGCTATATAGGGATTCTCGGCTGATCCCTCTTTTAACTCTACTCCTAGGTACTATCTAGGTTTCTCCAACAGCCAATTTTTTTTTCTTTTCTAGAAGTGGTTTGCCATTGCCTCCTTTCAAGGCCTGAGAGAATGTGACTGGCCCAAGATCACCCAACTGGCTTCATGCCCAAGGCAAAACTACAGCTCACAGTGTTCTGGTTTCTAGCCTGATGCTTTTACCACAATATTTTATTTTATTTTTATTTATTTATTTTGTCAAGTGATTATTAGATAACAGGTATAATTATAAACATGGTTATGAATACATGAAATGGATATGAATAAGAAAAAAAAGAAACAATAGGACAGGGATGGTAGGCATGTTGGTGCGCTATCAAACAGACTTTGAAAGCATCTACGAATGGATTATTAACCAGAACTTTTACTCAGCCAGTTGTACAGCTGTGTGTGTGTGTGTGTGTGTTGTGTGAACATCCCTTAAAGAGGGATTCAAAGTTTATTTACATTTTTCTTTATGTCACTGTTGGTAAAAAGAAAAGAAATCTGCCTTTTATTCCACAAGATGAGAAAGACAGCTGGAAATTCAGATAGGGAGAGAAACTAAAATCACTCCTATTCAGAGTTTTGCTCTTATAGCGATATGTCTCATGGGGCTCCAAAGTGGCAGAACATATCAAACTTCTCTGAGATTAAGTTGACATCTTCCATATTTGCTAAACACAAGAATTTAGACTAATTGCAGCTGCTTGCTTGAAAACAGATGTTTTGGGGAGTCAACTTGACTTTGCCTTTGATCTAAATTACAGATAGAATTTAGGCTGAAATATTCCCAACCCAGAAATGCAAAACCACTTCAGAAGAATAAACTAACCTGCTTATTTAGTTGTAACTTTCAGTAAAGAATATCAGAATATTTTTAGGACCCGTTTCCATAATGTGCCAGGAAGGTAGAGCAGTTAAAGCCAACAGTTTAGAAAGTGAAAACTGTGAGGTAAAACTTAGGTACGAAGCCAGTGATCTTGGGCCAGTCATTCTGTCTCAGCCCTTGGGAAGGAAGCAATGGCAAACCACTTCGGAAAAGCCTTGCCAAGGGTAGGGACCTGATTTGGCAATTTCCAGGAGTCAAGAATGATTCAAAGGCACCCAAACAAATCAAAATGCACAACGGTTATTGTCTGAAGGGAGGTCACATCATCATACAGGATTTAGTTTTATTAAGAATTTTCTAACAACCGGAATATTTTACAACATGGGAACTTTTCTACAAATGACTAGTTGATAGATACAGAGGTTAGATGAGTGGATTTATGTGAAATATGGACTACATGAGAAAGAAAAACTGATTAATAAATTCTTCGATGATTATATAATTGATGTCAGTGTGGAAGATAGTATATTTTTAATAACAATTGATATATAGGTAAAACTCAAAAAATTAGAATATCGTGCAAAAGTTTATTTATTTCAGTAATGCAATTTAAAAGGTGAACCTAATATATGAGATAGACTCATTACATGGCAAAGCAGATATTCAAGCATGATGTGTCATAACTGGGATGATTATGGTTTTACAGTTCATAAAAATCCCAATCCACAATCTCAGAAAATTAGAATATTGTGAAAAGGTTCAATATTCTAGGCTCAGAATGTTCCACTCTAATCAGCTATTTAAGCCATGACACCTGCAAAGGGTTCCTGAGCCTTGAAACGGTCTCTCAGTCTGGTTCAGTAGGAATCACAATCATGGGAAAGACTGTTGACCTGAACAGTTGTGCAGAAAAACCATCATTGGACACCCTCCATAAGGAGGGAAAGCCTCAAAGGGAATTGCAAAAAAAGTTGGATGTTCCCAAAGTGCTGCATCAAAGCACATTAACAGAAAGTTATGTGGAAGGGAAAAGTGTGGAAGAAAAGTTGCACAAGCAGCAGGGATGGACTGTAGCCTGGAGAGATTGTCAGGAAAAGGCCGTTTAAAAGTGTTGGGGACTTTCACAAGGAGTGGACTGAGGCTGGAGTCAGTGCATCAAGAGCCACCACACCACAGACGGATCCGGACATTGGGTTTTCAAATGTCATATTTCCTCTTGTCAAGCCATCTGAACAACAAACAACGTCAGAAGCGTCTTACTGGGCTAAAGTAAACAGACCTGGTCTGTTGCTCAGTGGTCAAGTCCTCTTTTCTGATGAGTGAGCCAACTTCTACATTTCCTTTGGAAACCAAGGACCCAGAGTCTGGAGGAAGAATGGAAAGGCACACACTGCAAGATGCTTGAAATCCAGTGTGAAGTTTCACAGGGCTGTGTTGATTTGGGGGGAGCCATGTCATCTGCTGGTGGTTGGTCACTGTGCTTCATTCAGTCCAGGATCAACGCAGCCATCTACCAGGAGATTTTGGAGCGACTATTGCTTCCTTCTGCTCCAGAGGGCGTTAGGGGCTTATGCTCGCTTCATTTGTCCGGAGCAGGGACTGCATCGCACTGCCCACAACTGCACAAAAGCACACAAACCTGGTTCAATGACCATGGGATTACTGTGCTTGATTGGCCAGCAAAAGTCGCCTGACCTGAACCCCCACAGAATCTATGGGCATTGCAAGGAGAAAGATGAAGAGACATGAGACCAAACAATGCAGAAGAGCTGAAGGCCATTACTGAAGCATTCCTGGTCTTCCATAACACCTCAGCAGTGCCACAGGCTGATGTAGCTTTCCATGTCAGGCCACACTGAAGCAGTAAAAGGGGCCCAAACTGCTGCAAAGGGCCCAAACAAATACTGAGTACATATGCATGCTTATACTTTTAAAGGTGCAATATTGTTCTATGTACAATCCTTTATTTTATTGATTGCATATAATATTCTAATTTTCTGAGATTGTGGAATTTGAGGTTTCATGAGCTGTAAGCCATAATCATCACAATTATGACAAATCACGGCTTTGAACTATCTTGCTTTGCATGTCATGAGTCTATCTTCATATATTAGGTTCACCTTTTAAGTTGCATGACTGAAACAAAATGAAGTTTTGCACTGATATTGATATTCTAATTTTTTGAGTTTCACCTGTATATGTTTGTACTTGATTATAACGATTATGATGATGTTTATATTTTAATACTTTGGACACCTAGAAAACACACTGTTCAATATAGAAATTGAATTTGTGATACAAAACAGTAAAAAAATATTTATTTGAAAAAAGAATTATTTAATAACAGAGGGCAGATGCACTCCAATCCAGTTCACATCATCCGTTCAAACTCAGGCCAGTCTCTTGGAGTTGGATAACATCCAGATTGAATAAGCACACAAATTGTGTTTTGATACAAATTGTGTTTTGACACATTGCAGTTATTCAAATTTGTCTTGACAACAATGTAGGAAAGGACAGCACTCCCCAGGATTATTTTGCAAACATGCAAGGTTGACTCTAGTTTGTTGAACAAGCTATGGTCAATTCAAATCTTTGCTTCACTTTACCTGTGAACACTGCTAATCTCGATACCCATTTTTGTTTTTCATACAAGAAAAGTTAAGTGTCAACTGTAAATGGACTTTGTACCTCAATTTTGCAATGTTTATAGCTTAATGCAAATCTAGCCATCAATTACTTTTGCCAGTGCTGGGAAAGGAAGGACCTAAGAGAAGATTGCAATTCTGCTTTCCTAAAGACTTTCTTTTGAAATTTCTTGCGAGCCTTTGCTGAAATTCTCCAGTGGCTAAATTTTATATTCAGCAATTTATTCCATTCTCTTTCAGGCATCCTTACAAACAGCTCCCATTTTGTAAATGTACAAATGTCATGAACAATGTTGAAAGAAAATTGACTCAAGATCGGTATATTTTCCTAAAATTAGAAATGTGGCAAAATGGCAACTGTCTGTTTGAAGCAGGTGAATGATAAGAAAAGGCAGATTTCTGAATGTTACTTCGGACATTTAATGCTTTGCAGGAATGGTTATGAATGAAGTAATGTGAAGGGAAGAAATAAATAGAGTAAAATGCATGTTGTTGCATTTGTGTGCATTGAGAGGTCTGTGGTGATCTCTGAGCTTGGTTGTTTTCTTGCAGACTTTTTATTACCCAGTTAGGTAACATCATCAGGGCAAAGTGATGTTATCTAGCTGGGCAATAAAATGTCTGCAAGGAAACAACCAAGCTTAGAAAGCACCAAGGACGCCTCAGTTCAACTTTGAGCTACAAATATTCTCTTCTGTTGGTATACATTGTGGGCTAATGTATAATGCATAAACCTCAGGCTCATTCGTGCCGCATGCGCATGTTTTGAGTGACTCTTGTTCTCCAGCAGGGCATAGATGCCAAGGAGAGATTCTGCTGGGAAAATAATTACATATTAGCTCACCTGCATTGATGTGGCATTTCCTTGGCATTTCTTCTGTAGCAGTGCACTTGAAGATGTCATTTGGTTTTGCAGTTTAGCAGCCACAGATTTTATGAATGAGTCATCCCATTGATAGCCTATTAAGCATGGAAAGCTGAATAGACAAGTCTGTAGGTCCTGCTAGTAATAACATCAGGCGGGCCGCGGGTGGGCTCAGGCTACAATGACTGGGGGATTTCCTTGGCAGGGGATTTGATGGCCTTTGGACCAGCAAAAATAAGGCTGAGACGCTCGCTCGACTTGAACGAGGGATTGTTCTCCCTTGTGGTGCTACCCGATAATTGTTCTCTGATCTTTCAAACGAGTGAGGGAACTAGCAATTCTGAGCAGCTGGTTGAAGAGGAATGGAAACGGCTGCATTTTTTATTTTTATTTATTTATTTTGATTTGTCAATCACTTACAAGATAATAGTAAAAACATAGTTATAAATACATGAAATGGGTACATATCAGAAAAATAAAAGAAACAATAAGACAGGGACTGTAGGCACATTGGTGCGCTTATGCATGCCCTCTACGGACCTCTTAGGAAAGGGGTGAGGTCAAAAGTAGACAGCCTAAGGTTAAAGTTTTTGCGGTTTGGGGAAGAAACCACAGAGCCAGGTAGAGTATTTATGCTCCTTGATTTCTTGATTTTACAGGTAGCCCTATAAATTGAGCCCAGAATTTTATGTTGCAAAGTGAGAAATGTGCTTCAGTGAGAGTTTTGCCCCATTTTACAACTTTCTTTGCCACATTTGTTAAGCGAATCCTTGCACCGCTGTTAAATTAGTAATCTGGTTGTTAAGTGGATCTGGTTTCCCCCATTGGCTTTCTTGTCTGAGGGTGCAAAAAGGGATCACGTAACCCTTGGACACAGCAATGGTCATAAACATGAGTCAGTTGACAGGCATCCGAATGTAAATCACATGACCAAGGGGATGCTATAATGGTTGTAAGTGTGAAAAATGGTCATGTCACTTTCGCGCACTCAAATGGCAGTGTAAATAAACTGCTGTAAGTTGAGGACTACATGGACTGGCTGCCCGGCTGTTCATTTTCCCTACCTCCTGACTCAAAGAGAATGAAGTGGCTGACAGATTCTCCATTAAATTGGTAAAAGATTTATACGATCTGAAGAGAAACCGGAGTAATCATTAATCATTTTCTTTTTTTCTATTTCTTTTCTTTCTTCTTCTGTGCGTTGTGTTTGTTTGATGTTTTGGTTTTGTAATCAATAAAGTCTGTTTTTTAAAAAAATGGATCCAGGAAAGAATATTTGGATTACATCCATGGATCATGTTGTCAGCGTTCCAGCAAGCCTCTATTCCAATCAGTAACTCCTAGACAAACATATCTCAAACGTGCCTTCATTAGAACAGCACCTGGCACATCTGTGGAATCCCGAATCTGAAAGTTTTCAGGTTTCCCACAATTTCCCAAACTATAAATCCATCCCCCCTGGCCATCATCGCATCACATGGCCCAGTCACGACCTGTCCAAAAGTAAGATCCTTATTTCATCCTGTGTCATGCTCAATGACCTTGAACTAACAAAAGAATTTTATTTTGTCTACTTACAGCTACTCAATTGAAATCACCCCCTCCCACTTTTTCAGGCTATGTGGCAGCATGGAATATGGTTTCCAAAGCTGACACCTGTTTGATTCTTCTTACCATTACTGAAGGATAGATAGAATAGAATAGAATTCTTTATTGGCCAAGTGTGATTGGGTACACAAGGAATTTGTCTTGGTGCAAAAGCTCTCAGTGTACATAAAAGAAAAGAGACATTCATCAAGTGTCAAGAATCACAGAAAATATTGACGAACTGTAGAACTGATATTAGATGATATTTATTTAAGTACAACAGAGTATAGTGGATAGAATAATTGTACAGAAATAGCAAACCAAGAGGTTTTATGCTGTAAATATAAATGAATATACAGGAGATGTTAATAGTATAAATTTATCAATGTATGATAAGTAGAAGGTTATTTGTTCTACGTTATGGTATGTATGGTGCAAGATGAGAGAAAGGTTGTGGGGGTTTCGTTATCTGAAGTTTTTTAAAAAATTACACCTTTTCAGGAAGCTATCAGAAACCCTGAAGGAAGGAGTTTGTGATTGTGATTATCAACCTGCCTAGAAAGAAAAAGAAAACAAAAGAGTAAAAACATCATTATTCAGTCAATGAAGTCATTTTGATAGAACAGAGAAGTCAGGCCAAGGCAGACTGCATTGCATTGTGACGGCAAATCTGAATGAAATATTACAGAAAATCTGTTTGATGTGAAAAGGGATAAAATTCCCAAAACATGCAGTAGTTTATTTAAGGTTCTTGGAAGCAATGGGTTTTGCTCATTTATAATAGAAGTGCATTGGTAGGGCACTTCTCAGATAATAACCTACCCGTTGGAGGTTGTATTCAGCAGGTTCTGACCGGTTCTGGAGAATCAGAAGCAAAAATTTTGAGTAGTTCAGAGAACCGGCAAATCCCACCTCTGACTGGCCCCACTCCCATCTATTCTCTGCCTCCCAAGTCCCAGCTGATTGGCTGGGTCTTCTTTGGTTGCCCTGCACAGGAGAACGGAGCTGGAAAGCAGGTTAGTGGGGTGGGGAGGGAATGGGGATTTTGCAGTAACCTTCCCCGCCACACCCTCCAAGCCACGCTCACCAAGCCACACCACATCCACCAAGCCAGTAATAAACCACAAAACCAGTGGTAAAATTTTTTGAATCCCACCACTGCTACCTGTGCAAACTCACAGGGTTTCTGCGGTTCTAAAAATTGATATGGTGGTGATTTTTTTAAAAGAATTGCTTCCTTTAGAGCTCAGCTTTTAAGTAAGAGAACAGTTTCTAGTGGTTCTGTCAAGTCACAGAGGAAAGCAACAAAGCTGAAGCAACAATATTACGATTCACAAGTAAAATAGCATTTCAAACACAACTTACACATACTCAAAGCACTGTCCTTGCAGGCTTGTTCTAAAATTCAAGCTGTTAAAATGGCTAAGAGGCTAAACTAGTCTTACCCTGACCAGGAGGATGAAGTTAACACCAGGAAAACTGTCATGGAGAGGACGAGCACAACAGATGGACATGTTCTCCTCTTGTTGCTCTCAGCTTCATTTGCTGTTGAAAGAGCCTGGAGATCAGGCAGCTTTCAGAAGCTTAGAATGGTGGCCTAGAATTCCTACAACCTCAGATATTCCTAGGATCTTCAGGGTGGGTGCTTAGACATTGTTGTTGTCTAGCCAATAGCAAAACAAGAATGGAGAAAAGTTGTTATGGAGATATACATAGGAGTTAAATAACTCCATTTTTTTATGAGCAGATCGTGAGCATGGAGGAAATTTAATGCATCTTAATTTAAGGACAGGGTAGCAATAACAATAGCTCTTAGACTTATATATGACTCCACAGTACTTTTACAGCCCTTGCTAAGCAGTGTATAGAGTCAGCCTATTTCCCCCAACTATCTGGGTCCTCATTTTACCCATCCTCGGAAGGCTGGAAGGCTGGAAGGCTGAGTTAACCTTGAGCCTGGTGAGATTCAAATTCCCAAATTGCAGTCAGCCAGCAGTCAGCAGAAGTAACCTGCAATACTGCATTTTAATCACTGCACCAATGTGGTACAGGTAGGTCTGCAGGTATGATTGTAGCATTGACTGGGGACACCAGTAGGGAGCTTCAACAGTACAAGCTCTTCAGTCTGAATTGATCCTGATAGTTATTATTAGCTGATTATAACTTATTAGCTCAGGACCTTAGTTCAGGGGTCCTTAACTTTCGGTCAGTGGCATACCAGAAACAAGGCTGTACAAACAAGCAAAGTGCCATGCAAGCAGCAAACAAAACCATGCCTCTTCCAGTCCATGGAAAAACCTCCCTTTTCAGAACTGGTCCCTGGTGCCCAAAATGTTGGGATTGCTGCCTTAGATGGTCCTGCTAGCTGCTGTAATGATCTGTAGAATAGGCATAGACCTTATATGAGCTGCTCAATCTGAGATACCAGCTATGAAGGAAATTTACTTACTTGCTTTTATCCTAACTCAAGGTGATGAACATATCCAACACGCCTTCCTTCTTTTAATTCCCCCCCTAATGACAATCCTGTGAGGTTAGTTAATTTAAAAGAGAATGATTGGCCCAAAGACAGCCAGCTGGCTTTCATGGCTAAGATGGCAGTAAAATTTGTGGCCTCTGCTTTCTAACCTTAACCACTTAAGCTTAATCTTAACCACTTAGCCTTAACCACTAAGACAAACTGGGTTTCTATGTTTGTAATGTGTAGAACAGTGCAGAGGTTGCTTGACATATGGGGCTAATTTAATAGGAGGCTTTAAATTGTCCAGTTTCCCTGTCTTACATTTGCCACTGATTAATAAGTAAGCATTAGTAGGAGAAGCAGTAATAGTTGTGCCTTCGGAAGTTGTGAAACCTTCATCACTGGAAGCTTTCAAGAAGAGAGTGGAATGGTGTAGAAGGATGTCCTTCTTGGACTAGGGGTTGGACTAGATGACCTACAAGGTTCCTTCCAACTCTGTTAATCTGTATCTGATTTTCTTAAAATTATTGCCTCAGTGTTCCTAGAATACCACAAGATATAAAATAAAACATCTAACAGACTTTACAACAGAGAAAATGATGAAAATTAAGCTACCAGTCCAACACATAAATGATTCCAAAGGTAATAATTTGATAATATCCTTGGAAATAGATGGCAGGGAAGAAGCTGAACAAATTTTCTTGAGAGAACTTTCTGAAGCTTTACAGTAGAGTAGATACTGCTGCAAAGGAGGACTAATTGTTAATAAAGCATAATTTAGCCTTTGATCTGGTGTTTCTCAGCTTTGCGACTCTAAGATGCATGGACTTCAGTTCCCAGAATTCCCCAGCTAAAAAACCACCCATATGTCTTTGTGTCCTAAGGTTGAGTAATACTGCTTTACTCAATCCTTCTCACTCCCACTGCCCCTATGTTTTGAGTATTGTCTCCATCATTCCTACCAGTAGGCAATTTATTGAAGGATGCACCCTACATAATTATTTTCTGAAGCATTGGATATGACCTGATCATCATATATGTTGCATGAGATTTTGACCTTTTCCTCCTATATTTCTTAGAAAAAAATTTGAACCAAAGGTCTCAAATCAATAGATGATTTTAGGAGATTTATAGCCTTGCAGTGATATTTTTCTCTCTCTCCCCCCCCCCCCTTTCTCTTTTTAACAAATGCCAAGGCTATAAAGCAGCACCCGTATTTCCCTGAAGTATTGATTGGAGCTATTCCATTCAGCTGCAAAACTATCAAATTTGTGACTCTAGCACTAGCCAAATTGATTGTCCAGTTGTGACTGGAACCAACGTGCTCACTTATTTATTAGTTTATTTGTTGGCCATTCCCTTTGTAAAGAAATGTTAACCAACCATTTTTAGCTAATTCTGAAACTCTTGAAAATGAATCTTTATTTGCATGTAGGTGAATAGAAGAGGAAAAAGATACACAAAAAGCTAAATTATTTACCTGGGGTAACACAGTGAGTTTTATGTCACATTATAGCCTGCAACTTATTAAAGTAGCCATGTCTTTCTCTGCGTATACTGCACAGTCTTGAAGAAAGACAGTGCTACTTTAATGAGTCAGAGAGAGAGAGATGCTCAGTTTACATTCCCACACATTATATTGCACTGATAAATAACTTGATTTGGGTAAGATTTTGCTTGTAATTCCTTCCCTCCCTCACTCACTCTGTTGCTCCTTCCTTCCTTCCTTCCTTCCTTCCTTCCTTCCTTCCTTCCTTCCTTCCTTCCTTCCTTCCTGTCCCATTTGTGATTCTAGCATTAGCCAGACAACTGATTGCCCAGTTGTCACCAGAACCAAAATGTTCACTTTATTAGTTTATTTAAAAACCTAAAATAAAACTATGTCAGTTAGTTTATTTGTTACTTTTTGGGGGCCATTCCCTTTTTAAATATTAACCAACCAAGTTCTGAAACTATTAATAGTTCATCTTTATTGACATATATTGGTAGCTGTATAAAAGAGAAAAAACTCCACACAATTATTTACTTGATGTAACACAAAGATATTTATATTATTTCCTGCAACTTATTAAAGCAGCTGTCTTTTTCGGCATGTACCGCACAGTTCTGAAGAAGGACACCACTGCTTTAATGAGTCAGAGAGTCTGTTTGCATTCACACAGATTCGATTGCAGTGATAATCTTACAACGTGATTTGGGTATGATTTGCCTAATGCAATATGTGAACCCAGCCTTTTGGATTAAGTCACCAAAATCATAGTTAGAATTACGCTTTAGAACAAATGATGACCTCAGTTCATTTCTCAGAGATGATGCCTTTAAATTCCAAAGGAACCAGGAAACAAAATAAATTTTGTATGACACTGTGCCACAATCAGGTGATCGAGAAGAATAATTTAAATAAGCATCTGGCAGTTAATTCTAAAGTGTGCAAATAATGAATCATAATAATGATACATACTGGGTATTAATTGAGTGACAGTAGTTGATAGTGTTTTGCAGATTGTAAATTTTTGAAACTATGAAACAAATATTGAGATTCTTCCATCATTGTTAAGCTCCTGATGATCAGTGTTCAACAGGCAACATTTCAAAAGGGAAAACTTTGTATATCTTGGTTGGAAAACTTTCAGCTGTAGAATTATACCACTTCACAGTGCTTTACAGCGTCAACCTCTACTACTACTACTACTACTAATCTTCTCATCACTCCTCATTGCACTCACCCACTTGTGACTGTACGACTGTAACTTTGTTGTTTGTATCCTTACGATTTATATTCACTGTTTCCTAGTATGATTTGATTGCTTATTGTACCTTATGACTAATATTAAGTATTGTACCTGATGATTCTTGACTCTTTTTTTTACAAATTTTATTAAGTAAATATTAAAATATTGGACGCTTTTCTGGCATTGTCTTTGCCATACATACCATAACATAGAACCTTCTACTTATCATACATTGCTAAATTTATACCATTATCATCTGTATATTCATTTATATTTACAACATAAAACCTTGTGATTTGCTATTTCTATACAACCATTTTATCCACTATATTCCATTGTATTTACATAAATATCATCTGATATCAATTCTACAATTTGTCAATATGTTTTTGTGATTCTTGACTCTTAATGAACATATCTTTTCTTTTATGTATGCTGAGAGCATTTGCACTGAGACAAATTCCTTGTGTGTCCAATAACACTTGGCCAATAAAGAATTCTGTTCTGTTCTGTTCTGTTCTATTCTATTCTATTCTATTCTATTCTATTCTAAATTTTTAGAATAAATTTTAGAAATCTTGAGCTGTAGAACACACATTACTCTTGTAAGTTGAGGAGTACCTGTAAATGAAACTGTGGACCAATGAAACCTTCCAACAATTTGGAATGATAGACCGATGTTTTAATTCTGCATGAAGGTCAGAGAAAGATAAGGTCATCTTCAAACTGGCTTTTCCCAGTTCCCAAAATACCATGTCAGCTATGACAGGGCATTCATGTTATGACTTGAAAAACAGATGCATTACAGTTCAGTAATTTAACTAAGCCATCCCTATGATGTCTCAGAAGTCCCTAAATCCCTGCAGTTTCATTCCTCCTTGGATATTTCTTTCTCCCTTATCGGTTTTCAAATGAAGGAATACAAGTAGCCCTCAACTTACGACTTCAATGGATCCCACAATTTCTGCTGATGGGTGAAACATTTGTTAAGTGAATTTGATCTTTCGTGCCATGGATGGAAAGTGAATCCCTGCAGTTCTTAAGTTGGTAACAACGTCATTAAGTGAGTCTGACTTTAATTGTCACAGGAGATCACAAAAGATGATCCCACAACCGTCATAAATATGAGTCAGTTGCCAAGCTTCCAAATTTTATCTTGTGAAAGTGGGGAATGCTGCAATGGTCGTAAGTGTGAAAAATGATCATAAGTCACTTCTTTCAGTGCCGCTGTAACTTTGAACAGTCACTAAATGAACTGTTGTAAGTCAAGAACTACCTGTATTCCCGTAGCTCTTACAACATCTCGATTGTAGCATTTCCCACAGTGATGCAGGCATGTAAATAAGTTGAATTTTAGAGGTCTGAGTTGCAGAACAAATGTTAGAAATCTAAAGAACTAGCTGGATACCCATGCTTCGCTACGAAACTACATGGTCAGGCTTAGTTTTGGGGGAGGAAAATAAAGGGGAAAAATTCTGCCTCTGCCTACCAGCATCCTTTGGTATTCATCTGGCTAGCGTCCTGTCAGTGTGTGAGAAAGTTGAGGGCTGTCTGGAAACTGAAACAGTATTTGCTGTGTGAGCAAGGAGGAGACAGCAAGGAACCTGAGCATGGCTTAGCTCAACTGTTCTGTACTAAAGCTGCTTGGTGTTGTGAAACTAAAACTGAAACTCCTCTCCTCTGCTTGTGTTTTGCATTTGGAACAGATTTCTTTTCAGGTGGGGAGGGGGAGTAGAACTCCTTAGCATCAGAGCATGTTAATAATGATATGGGAAATACTAATGCTCCAATAGTCATTTCGAAAAATCCTTTCTTAGTGAGCCCCTAGAAGCCAAGAGGAACATAGGTGCCGAATTTCAAGTTTGTAAGCTTTGCGGTTCTGGAGATTTTGTGATGATGTGTGAGTGATATTTCGCTTTTATATATACTGTATATATAGATAAACCGGCATTAAGATTTCAAGGTTGATTTCTGCTTAAGCCCAGATTTTGTTCACTGAGCTATTCTTAGCTTGTTTGAGCTTCTTCCAGCTCTCCTTGTGAATGCAGTATTGTGTTCTTAAAAGGAAAATCTTTTTAAGTGTCAGCTCTCTGGTTGTAACTAAGAAAGGCAAGAAGCAGGAGGGTTGGATTTAAGTCTGGGACCATGAATCAAAATGAATAATTTGTAAATTTGGGCTTTGGGTCCAAGCTTGATGCTCTCAGCGTATATGGGTGAGAGAGAACAGGTGTGATGTTTTGAGCTAAAGTAAACATTAAATCTGCTGGTTTTCCTTAAATGTACTTAAGAGACAGATGGTGGATCACTTTTGTTAGGCATGTTTGAGCAACATCCATAAAAGCAAACAAGATTTCTTAAATAGGCTGTCTGAAGGCACTTGGCCTGCTAGTGATATTCTCCTAAAGTTTGTACTTAACTGAAATAGGCAAGGATGAAAAGATTTCCATGCTGCAAACTTGCAGATCATTAGTAGAAAAGGTGAATATGGGCCAGAATAACAGAATAATAGCATTGGAAGGGATCTTGGAGGTCTTCTAGTCCAGCCCACTGCTCAAGTAGACCTTATACCATTTCTGATAGTCTCTTCTTCAAAACCTCCAGTGATGAAGCATCCACAACTTCTGAAGGCAACTTCTGTTCCACGAGCTAATTTTCCTCATTGTCAGGAAGTTCCTCCTAAATTCCAAGTTACTTTTCTCCTCCCCCTCCCTCTTTTATGCAATTGGCAGTCAAGAACTGTCTCTTTCCATTTGGCTAAAAGTTTGATGGGGACACATGATAATTTTAGGGTCCATGTCTGCAGTTTTCCATGTTGCCTAAGGAAATCTGATCGTGGAGCAATGAAGGATTAGGAGAGCAAAGTAGATGCTGAGTTAGAACATCTACCATGTTCAAAGGCACAAAGAATTTCGGCCAACCATCCTCAACCTGCCTTGCCCTCAAAGTAGAAACATGGTGTTTGAGGCCATCTATTTTAGTATTGGCTCTCAGTGTAAGCCATTAGGATGCTGAAGCAGGGGACTACTACTACAAATGTGAAAACCAGATTCTGTGCCTTCCCTAGCAGCTTAGAAGAACTACCTTGGTAGATTAGGTCAAATAGCAATAGCCTTTAGAGTTTTATACCACTTCACAGTGCTTTATATCCCTCTCTAAGCAGTTTACAGAGTCAGCCTGTTGCCCCCAATAATCTGGGTCCTCATTTTACTGACCTTGGAAAGATGGAAGGCCGAGTCAGCCTTGAGCCTGGTGGCTCAATCTGCAAAATTGCAGGCAACTGGCAGTTAACAGAAGTATCCTGCAGTACTGCACTCTAACCACTGCACCACCATGTCATATTTAATATGCCATTGTTTTCATAGGTAGATTTAGGAAGTGAACATCATGAGCGTGCATTGATTTTAAATCTAAAATTTAAAATCAATTTTTGTTGTTTTAATCTGGAGATCTTTAGCATCCTTGGAGTTAATGTCTATTGGAAGTTAACCTTCAGGACCACAAAATTCCAGAAAAAATAGGGTGCACTGATGAGTCAATTTTCATGGATTGCATCACTGACCTTATTTTGCAATCATTCCATCATGAATAAAGTATTATGTCTGAATGCAAATTGGTTATTGTCTAAGATCGCAGTCCTAAATGCTGGCTCTGGTGGTTTATGGAGTTGTTTCTTATGCAAATGTCATTTCAGTGTCCCATTCTGATTCTCTCTAGACTTTCCTCTTAGGAATTTTCTGGGGTTTATCTGTTGAAATAGCTGTTACAACATATGCATGTGCACAAATTAGGCTAACTGAATTAGAGACCCCAGGGAAATTTACTGCTCCTTTTCAAGATTGTAATGCAAGCAAGGTAAGTGTGATGTAGAACAGTGAATTAGCTGGGATGCTGTACCAGAAAGATGTAATCAGAACAGGATGAGAACTTGAACTTTTCAAATACACCCATTGTGTACCTATCACAACCCTCTCTTGCTTCCTTCCATCTGCAGGTTGACTTTGGATTTAGCTCTTTGCTTCCTCTTCAGTTTCTGAGCTATTCCTCACCATGACAGCTTACTCTTTGAACTGAAAATTTTTATTCCCCAAACACAATGAGCTAGAGACAATAAGACTGTGTTTCTTCTCCCAAAGACATGATGGCTGGGCTTGGGTTGAAAAGAAATTAAATTATTATTCTTTTATCACGGATGCAAATGGAACTCACAAAAGATCATTGCATTAAGCCATATCCAACCTGCAAATATACTTGGCAGAAGCTGCCATCATTCCCTAGAGAGCATAACCAGGGGGATGATGCAGGGCCTGATTCCCCTAAAACAGAGGTTATCACCAGCTGGTTTGGGAAAAGATAGACTAACAACAGAACTCCTGTTCTCTCATATTCATAGACTCCTGCCAATGTTCAGTGCTCATTTTGATGTTTGGGGCAGTGGTGGGATTCAATTTTTTTTTACTACCAGTTCTGTGGACGTGGCTTGGTAGGCATGACGTGGCTTGGTGGGTGTGGCAGGGGAAGGATACTGTAAAATCCCCATTCCCTCCCCACCCACTAACCTGCTTCCCAGCTCTGTTCTCCTGTGCAGGGCAACCAAAGAAGACCCAGTCCATCAGCTGGGACTCAATGGGAGGCAGAGGATAGATGGGGCTGGTGGGGTCAGTCAGAAGTGGGATTGGCCGGTTCTCTGAACTACTCAAAATTTCCGCTACCGGTTCTCAGAACCGGTCAAAACCTGCTGAATATCATCTCTGGTTTGGGGATAGGATCTCTTGCTCCCCTCCAAATAATTTTACTTTCTAAAGGGTTGAAGAACAAGCAGGGACATGGGTTTGCTTCTTATCTGAAGATTTCCCCCATGTCTATTAGCGGAGACAAGAAAATCATGAATAGAGTTTTCCAAATATTCCTGTTGGCTGCTAGAAGAGGGAACACTTCTCCGTTAATGATTGGGGCCACCTTTAATTTACTAGAGGGATAGTTTCAAGAACTTGTGGAGTAATAGTACAGGTAGTTCTCGACCTATGGCCACAATTGTTCTCGACCTATGACCACAATTGAGCCCAAAATCTATGTTGTTAAGTGAGACATTTGTAAGTGAGCTTTGTCTGACCTTTCTTTCCACAGTTGTTAAGCGAATCACTGCAGTTGTTAAGTCAGTTAAGTTGGTTGTTAAATGAATCTGGCTTCCCCACTGACTTTGCTTGTCAAAAGGTCTCAAAAGGGTATCACATGACCCCTGGGACACTGCAACCGTCATAAATATGAATCAGCTGCCAAGTGTCTGAATTTTGATCATGTGACCATAGGGATGCTGCAACAGTCATAAGTAGGGGGAAAAAGACACTTTTTTCAGTGCCTTTGTAACTTTGATCACTAAATGAACTGTTGTAAGTCAAAAGACCACCTGTATTATGGTTTGTTGAATAGTCAGCCAGATGTTCAGACTGGATTTAGCATTTGTGTCCACCTGTCAAGTCCTTCCCAAGGACCTGGGATAAAACAGATATGGTATTGCCACTGGATGGAAGCTGTTGTGATCAAAGCTGCCTTTTACAATTGATTGATGTTGAATTTGTCAACAATGATGGTGCTTAAGTGTGCCCTTCTTCTCCTTCTCCCTCTTCCTCCTCCTCCTCCTCCTCCTCCTCCTCCTCCTCCTCCNTCCTCTTCCTCCTTCTCTTTCTCCTCCTCCTCCTCCTCCTCCTCCTCCTCCCTATTATTATTGTTAAATTTCTTTACCACCCTTCTCATAGTTTGGGGTGACTCTGATATTATGTTAATGTTAAAATTTAAATTGCATCATGCAGAAAGTAAGGGCACAACCACTGTCCAGTCCTGTCTTGCATCTACTTTTTCATTGCCTGGCTCTTAGCTATTAACAATGGAACATGCTGTCAGGATGGGTATAAATTCCCCCCACCCCTGCTATTTCTGCTGCAGCTATTCTTAGGATGATTGTACAAATGCAGCGGCTTGTCAGTTGTGTCATTAGATGACTTGCCTTAAAGGCCCGGTCCCACTGGCCGACGGACGCCAAACGTATGCATAAAGGACACAGCGGACGAGCAAAATTTCGG
>BHFT01026026.1:0-18238 GCA_004320025.1 Laticauda laticaudata
GGCTTTCTTATGTTGGACTAGTGAGGAAGTGTGTTCCAGCTTTTTTACTCCATTTTTGTGGAGTAAACTAGGTGGGTAATTATTCTTCTATTGGTCTCTCCAATGTATGTGGCAGGGCATGATGCACAGGGGATCAATGGTTAGCTGTGTGCAACCACAGACTCTTTTGAAAGACTGATAAAACCAACAGAAAAACTAACCTTCTCAGAAAAAACAAACGTGTCTCTCTTAACTTATCTAAAATATCTCCTATATTTAGTTTCTAACTGACCATGTTTTATTTATTTGTGCATTTGCAGGCAGCCATGCATAGGAAACACAGAAAGATATTCAAATAATTTCCCCCCTGAGGTCTTATTTAAACACCATCCAAGACTATGAGGGACCTTCTGTGATCCTTGGGCATCAGATAATACTGGATCAGATGTCCCTTTAAGAACTAGCCATCCCTTCAACCCTTTTTCTCATACCAACATTGCTCTATCATCTAGGAGACAATAGTTCTATGAAAGGATGAAGAGAGCTCTTTTTCTTGAGAGCTCTCAGAAAAAATATATATCTTCCCAGTTGTCAAACTAGTAGTCTGCAGTGTTCATTGGGAGAAAGGTGAAGAATTGAACTAATCTGGTAGTGAAAAAGGTGTGTAGTATACTCCACCCCTTTCTTCCATGATGATATTTGTCAAGCGCAAAAAATCAAGTCCACATAAAGGTCCAATTCAACTGATGTATTGCACTCATGCCTATGCACAAGAATATTCTTAATTAACAGTTAGCCCCTGCTTGGAATTAGATACAGGTCAATGGAATTCAAGAGAGATTGGATTTAGTTTGGTTTGTGACTATGTACAGATTCTAGGTTGATCGCTCTTTTGACTCCACCCTCAGATTCTGCCAGCCCTTCTTCTACAATATTGTTGTGGCCCGCCAGTGAGCCTGCAGCAGATCTGGACAGTGAGGAGGTTGGGGTGGAACATGGGCCAGTCCTGGAATCTGAGGAAGGCTCTGACGTGTGCTCTGCATCAGAGGCAGAGATGGGGCCAGGGCTGTCCGATAGTTATCATCTGCATTCAGAGTTAAAAGATCAGCGGGGCAAAAGAACAGCTAGAGCCTGTTCCCAGTGTGCACATGCGCAGAGCTGCCAGCAGAAGGGAACAGCTAAGGAACAAGGGCAAACTTTGGAGATGGTGAATAGCCCCTTCCATGGGGAATAAAAGAGGAGCAAAAGAGGAGTAGGGTTTGCAGGAGACAATTAGTTCATTTGGGTGAAGATTGTGCATTCTTGCTAATTATTGTCTGTTACAGAGTGGCCTTTGAAAGATATTGACCTGGCAGCTCTCCAAGTCTGGTAAAGGTCTGTAATAGTGAAATATATTGATAGACTAGTGGCCGCAACTTTGCTGGAGAGAAATTCACTGTAAACTTGGGGGGGTTCATTGGGACGAGGAGTTGGCTTCCTGCTGTTGGGGAAGCCTAGGTCAGAACAAATATTTGAAATATCATCTTTCTCCAGTTATAGCTCCCCAACCTACCAGAGTTGGGAGGCAGGGTATGTTACAGGTCCCCCCTCTTAAGGAGGTTCACCTGATTGGACCACGAAGAGGTGGTCTTCCCCATAGTGTCTCCCTCCCTGTGAATCATCCTCCCTATGGAAATAGGATTAGTCCCCATATTGACACTCTTTTGCAAGGCCTTGAATATGTGGTTTTGCCAATGGCCCTAGTAACCCCAGGGAAATATGCAGTCCATCAAATATTTGGTACGATTGTTGTCATCAGCAGAATGGGGATTTATTGGGTTTTATTTATTTATTATTTTATTTTATTTTTGTTTGTCAAACATATACAAGTTTACAAGCATAAGTATGAACATAAACAAGAACAAAGGAAATAAATACAGATGTGATGACCCGGGGCATGGCACAAAGGCAACACAGTCAAATAAGCAATTTATTATCTCCAACTTTACCCCCAATGTCCAGGTTACCTTCAGCTAGAGAAAAACTCTCCCAGGAACAGCCTTTAACAGTAGAAAAGTCAGTCCAAAACAAGGTGTACACAAACAGTAACTTAAAATCCAAACAAAACAAACTGAAGTAATTTGCTTGACAGGACAGGAGAAGGAATTTCAGACTTGAAAGCATGGCAAAACTCACACAGTTGGAAAGACACCAGGAACACAGATAAGCCATGACAATACACAATAAAGTCATGTTTGCTCCCAACAGCTTGTTGTGTGCAGCTTCCTTTTTTTTATACACTGTGTTCCCAGCTGTCGCTAATGAAGGGAATCAGGGCCCTTTCCTCCCCCATAAGCCACACAACTCACATTCCTCCCTTCTCCATTCCTCCCTGTGTGCTGTAGAATGAAGAGGGGGTGGGCCTGGGTCTTCCTCTGAATTCCCTCTCTCTTGCTCTACCTCTCCCCTGCTCTACCCAGCCAGACTTTGCCCTTCCCCAGTTTCTTCCACAGCCAATGGAGCCACACATCCACTCCCTGTCAGCTGTTCGGCTTCCTCCTCTGAGTCAGGTTCTGACAGGGGCATGACAACAGATCAATGGGGACAGTAAGACAGGGATGGTAAGTATGCTAGTGTGCTTATGCATGTCCCCTTTAAGGACCTCTTAAAAATGGGATGAGGTCATTAAAGAAGGGGTGAGGTTTTGTATTGGGATTTTATTTTTGCAAATTGGGGGTGAACCAGGCAGTCATACAAATGTTGCTGAAATATATTCAGCAAGGCAAAAAAGCAAGAATAAAATTAAAATTGTTACAAATGCAAGAATAAGAGGAGGGTTTGCCTTGCCTAACTGGGAGCTGTATTACCAAGCAACAAATTTGATGTGGGTAAAGGAATGGATAACATTAAGAAATAGTAGACTATTGACTTTAGAAGAGCATGACTTGCTGTTGGGATGGCATGCCTTTCTTTGGTATGAGGGAACTAAAACACAGGGGTACTTTAGAAGACATTATTTTCGAGAGGCATTGTTTTTGAACTGGGAGAAGATAAAAAGACAATATTATTTAAAAATTCCATTATGGATATCTACCATTAAAGCTTTTTCTTATCTAATAATATATAAAAAGAAACAAACAGATATGGTGAGATATTGAATGAAAAGAGTGAACTTAAGTCTATGCGAGCGTTGGAAGAATAAGATGTAAAAATGAACTGGTTTTCATATTTGCAAATACAATCTAGATTTGCCAAAGATGTTAAAACAGAAGGTATTTATGATAAGTTGACTGACTTGGATATACAACAGAGTTGAAATATTTGATAGTAAATGTATTAACAGTGGCTCAGATTGTATTTGCTAAGAATTGGAAAAATGATAAAATACCTATGCAGGAGGAAGATATTGAGAAAATCATAGACTGTGCTGAAATTGACAGTAAATTGACATTTGAAATTAGAGAACAAGAAGATAAATAATTTTATATGATATGGGATTTGTTTTATCAATGGTTGGATAAAAAGGCATGGTAATGTAATAGATAATTTTGTGATAGAAATTTAATAGATTGATATAAAACATAATATAAACATATATAACCACTGGTTGAAAATATAACAAATTTTAAGATAAAACTTGGAACATCTCATNTGTATGTATATAAAATGGAAGATGGTTTTATGTTTTTATGTTTTGTATGTGTATGTTTGTTTTTAAAAATAAAAATTATTTATTAAAAAAAAAACAAATGTTCTTAATAAACAAATATCAAGTCTTCCGTAATATAGTCTCTTCTTGCCTAGCCTTTTGAGCTTAATTTGTTTGCATAACATTACTCCTCTGAAGAGCCTTCATGCAGAAGTTAGGAGCTGAAGGACAAGGCACATCAGATCATGTGCTTTGTCACCTACTTGTTATCGCTCCCACATATTACAGGGAATGACCCTCTCTAAATCTAGTCACTTCCTCTTTGTGCCATTCATTCCTGGAAATAATTTCTCCCTCCCTCCCTCTTTCTTCTTCTTCTTCCATGACATCAAAGCAAGACAAAAAGAGCCGATTTCCCAAGGATAAGTAGATGAGACCATCAGGAAGAAGAAAAGAGAGGGGAAAAATGGTGCATCAAATAATTTTAGGTAATTTGGACAGAAGTCAGAAACTACTATGGCTCAGCTGCAGAAAGGAGAATTTAAAAAAATAATAAAACTCAGATAGATGAGGACAGTTCAGTGACAACAAATCTGTGATGGTTAAGCAACTAGCCAGCCAAGGGGCAACTTCAATTGCTATCTGTGTTATGCTGAAAGCAAGCAAACAAAAATAAGGAACATATTTACAATACACTTAACTGAATTGGGCTTAGCTGAATGATAAACTTTTTTATTTTAATTTTATTTTATTTGGTTTGTCAATTGCTTACAAGATAATTGGTATAAGTAAAAACATAGTTTTGAATACATGGATACATATAAGAAAAATAAAAGAAACAATAGGACAGGAACAGTAGGCACGTTGGTGCGCTTATGCACACTCCCTACAGATCTCTTAGGAAAGGGGTGAGGTCAATAGCAGACAGTGTCCAAGTTAGTTTTTGGGATTGGGCAGAAACCACAGAGTCAGTAGAGTATTCCAGACATTACACTCTGGTGCTTGAAGTGCAGATATTTCGTGCATCAAGTTTGTGCGATTAACTTGAGTTTGTATCTATTGTTTGCTCTTGTGTTGTTATTGGTTAAAGCTGAATATTCATTACAGGAAGACACCTGCAATTATATGATTTTATATACCCATTACTTAGATCAGACCGAAGAGGAGGAGTTCTAGGTTTTCAGGTCAGAATTTCAAGGCTGGTGGCATAAGGTCTTCTCAATGAATAGAGGAGCTGCGAGAACTCTTCTTTGTGAAATATTCTGGATGTGCTCAACTGTGCCTAATATCAGATACGTAATGGGGGTTTCCAGACTGATGAGCTGTATTCAAGTATTGGTTCTAGCAAATGTTTTGTATGCTTAGTTAGCTAGTGTAATCATTACCAGAGAAAAAGCTATGTAAGATTAGGTTAACAACTCTTAATAGCCTTTTGCGCTATGTAGTTACAGTGGCTCAGCACTTAGATCATTAGAGAATGAGTATCCAAGGTCCTTGACAGAGTTGGATCATCAACAAGTCTTTGACTATTTGGCCTGTATTTTATTTTCTGATTTTTTTGCCAATATGTAAGACAGAGCATTTATTTGTTGAGATTTGAAGTTGCCATTTGTTTGACCATTCTGATACATAGTGAGGGTCTTTTTGAAGGGTAGCAGTATTGTTTGTAGTATTGAACAGCTTTACATTGTCAGTGAAGAGAATGCAGTTGCGCTTAATATGATCACAGAGGTCATTTATGTAGAGTATGAAGAAAACTGAACCAAGCTAGCTGAGTTTACCCAACATTGCAGGCTACCAAAACAAGCTGGTCAACCAAGGTTATCCCTAGACTGAGCATCTTTAGGAGAACTAGGATTTTGGTGCTCTCATCTGGAACATTTATCTTGTGAATGATTAGTGTGAATATGGCTTTCATTTTTATTATCGGGGAAACATCCAGCAGGAATTCCTATTCTACGCAACTGACTGGATTAGAACATTTTCTCCAACAAAGACACAAACATATTACAACACTGATCAAATGAAATCTGCACCCTTTTCTTATGGAATAGGCCGGATGCTTCATTTCACATTTATTCTGAGATCATTTACGACACACTCCAGAAACAGTCATGGCAAAATTGAAAGCTCTGAGATAGATGGATAGATGGCTTTGTTTATTTCTACCTTTTTACAGGTTTCTCCAATCTTTTTAAACTCTGAGAGGCACACCATAAACATAACAACATAAACGTAACAATCAGTGATAAGCTGTGTGGCTGCCTACCAACATTACTAAGGGACTAAAGGCTCACTGATGACTTTATTTGGGGTCTGTCAGCATGAGAGGGATGCCAGGATTAAATAATCCTCCAAAGAAAAGCATTCTAGAGCAGGGGCCGCCAACCTTTTGGACCTCAGGGACTACCAAACTCATAATTTTAAATCCCACGGACCAGAGATCATGGGAAAATCCCAAAAAAGGTCTGCAGGAAAATTCTCCACCCTGTTTTCCTACCGATCGATCGTTCTTTATTTGGGATCACAGGATACCGTCTCCAGCTCCGTTCTCAGGGGAGGAGAGAGAGAGAGACTTTTGGCTTCATGTAAGGAAAGCAGCAGAAGCAGCAGAAGTATTTCTTTCTCTCCCCCAAACTCTGCCAGAAACGAGTCTTTGCAAGGCAGCAGGAGGCCTTGCAGGGTCCCAAAGACTCATTTTTGCCAGAGTTTGGGGGAGAGAAAAAAAGACTTTTGCTGCTTTCCTTGCATGCAGCCAAAAGCAGAAAAAGAAAGAAGAGCCCGGTGGCCAGGCCAGACGTGTGGGGCAAGTGGGGCAAATTCCTCCCCCTCCACCTTTTCTCTCCTCCCCTCACTACCTCATATTTTTCACAACGCAAGTGACGCAAACCTTGTGTTCCCTTGGGCCATGTGGGTGGCGCAGCCTTGTGTTCCCGCACAGCCTGGATTAATTGCTTTGGGGGTGACATTTCTCTGCAGACCACCAAAATTTTCTCATGGACCACCAGTGATCCCTGGCCCACTGGTTGTCAACCACTGTTCTAGAGAATGGAATCCCACCTTTGCAAGTAGCTCTGTGGGCTCTGCCAGATGGCTTTATAAATATAATCACCCTCTGAATTGATCCCCAGACTATTGCCAGCCAGATCAACAAAATAGCAGTAATTCTTCATGAACCAGTTTCACCAGCTAACAGTTTGGTCACTGGATTCTGGACCAATTAGAGTTTCTGAGTCTACTTCAAAGGCAGCCCGATGGAGAATGCCTTGTAGTAATCATGTGGTGATCACAGCATGGAGTTACTCCTTCCAATGGCTTCCTAGTGTAGGAAGTTAGCACTCACCCCTCTCCTGGAAAAATGATATATCCTAGGAAATATTAAAAAGGCAGAATATTTCTCCTAAAAAGAGAAGTAGAAACTCAAAAGCAGAAACTGACCCCCACCTTTGTTGATGGGCAGGACATTAAGGCCTGGGCCAGAGTATTCTACATAACAAAGGCCTCCACCCATCTCACCACCTGGCCTGGGAAGATTGCATCAGCCAGCACTCAGGTGAAGCCATGTGGTCCACACAAAGCCTACAAAGTTAGCTAAGACCCCCACCCCCCACCCCTGGGAGTCTGACAGCCAATGGGATGCTTTTCTTATATAGGAACAGAGGGTATAAAACTAAGGGTCTCTCAGCATCTCAGCCCTAGTCCATAAGGGAATCACTGTAGTGTGATTCGGGGAGGATCTCTCAAACCAGAACTTCCATCTTCTGGATCAGAACAGCTATCGGGAACAATGTCCTCAGAAAATCCAGGGAGATATGAATGAACCACAGCTCCATTTTGTAGAGTTATATCTGATCTTGCTTCTCCCTGACTGATCTGAAGAAAATCAGACTTCCTTCAGATTTTGCTGCATATGCGTCAGTCGCAATAGACCAGGTCTACAGGCAAAGGTTCAATTAAGCTGATTTGTACCTAAACTTCCATACACGGGAGGAATCTTCCCAACTAATAGTCGGCACTTGCTGAAAGAGTTAGATAAAGGTCAATAGCATTCAAGGGAAGTTGGACTTTGTGACTATGTAGGGATTCTAGGCTGATCCCTCCTTTGATTCTGCCCCCAGATTCTGCCACAATACGGGGGGGGGAGGGAGGGAGGGAAGGAGGGAGAGGGGGGAGAGAGAGAGAGAGAGAGTATATATCTATATCTATACATCTCTATCTCCCTATCTCTATCTCAATATCTATATCTATCTATCTATCTATCTATCTATCTATCTATCTATCTATCCTTAAAAATCTGACTGGCGCATCACCTCAGCTACCTTGTATTATAGCAGGGGAAGAGAAAGAAAATATGAATCACTTTCTTAAGGATTCCTCCAGAAGAATTCCCCACAATTTATGCTGGGTATCTTTTCAATTTCCCCAAAGGAAAATGTTGCTTCAAAAAGGCTCTTGCCTCTATGGGTATGTCATCTTAACTTTGGCTTTCCTCTTACTTAGCCACCCCCAAAATGAGAACGGGAAATAAATACACAAATGCAATCCATATCATTGAAATCAATTTAGTGCCTAATTATTTCAATATGGCTTAGCTTTCTTCAGAGATCTCATCATTTGGGGGATGCTCTCAAGATTTCATTGCTGTGTTATTTCTATCATCTTTCCCCTTTACTTCAATTTTTTTAAAAACCCACATTGTAAGCTAGGTGATGGCATATCTCCACATCCAATTGCTGAATGTCATATCATGACAAGCGCCTAGCAACCATATATATTTAAAAGGCTGGTGTGTGTTTTATGTGTATCTTTGTGCCAGGAATAGCTGGAACAAATCTAGTCTTCTATTCACAATCTAGAAAAGGTTAAAAAAAAAAAAGGCAAAGGGAAAATATCCATCTGCTGGCCTCTTTTGAAGGATTGTCGATTGCCTGTTAGGTGCCACATGGGGAGTATTAATGCTATATTTCATTTGGCCAAAAAGCATACTTGCAAATAAAAAAAATTAAGTATTCAGTGCTTGTGTTTCTTAGACTGCAAGGCTGAATGGCAACTACAACCATATACTTCCTGTGTGGCCAAATCAGCACCAAGCAATGATAACCAACACTTTTAAACAACATTTGGGGGAGAGTAAATTGCCAGTGGCAGCCACAAGTCTTCCTCAAGAATCCAAAATACACAGAGAAGCATTATCTGTTTAAGGTCCAACCAACCGACCAGAAAAGAATTAGCAAGGAGCTGGACTTCTTTAGACTTGTTTCATCAGGTCAGATGTGAAGTAGGGAATATAAAAAGAGTCATACGAAAAACATACAGATTTCCCAGAAGGGCTGAGCCTGTTTCTCTTCCCAAACCCACATAATTCTTCTTACAGTGTCTCTTTTTAATCCCTTGGTGTGTTTGTTTAAACCCAACATGTTCCATGTTCTAACCCTAACCCTAATGGACATTGAGTTCTCAGTCCCTTCTTCTCCCCTCCCTCCACCCCACTGAAAGAAAACACAGGATAAATTGTACTTCTTATCCGCAGGGCCACATCCAGGTTCCTCCTAAACAAGTAGTCACCAAAAAAAGATTCATTTCACACACACACACCCCAAGCAGTGATCTCACATGTGCACCTGCTCTCCAAGTAAAATAATGCCAATTAGAAGAATATAATCTATGCATAAGGAACATGATCAGCAAAATCAAAAGAAACCTAGCAACTGAGTATCTTAGGAAACAAGTTGTATTTTCTTTTTCAAGGGTCATCCCAGCTATATCTTACTGGGAAAACAAGAAATATTTGTTTGCATACTGTTTTTCTTTTAACTAAACCAGGTGTGATGTACTTCGACAGTTTGTAAGTTTATTGAACTAGGTAAAGGTAAAATTAAAGGTTTCCCTGTCCAGTCATGCCTGGCTTTAGGGTACAGCACATTGTTGGAAGACAATTTCCATGGTCATGTGGTCAGCATGGCTATATGCCAAAGGCTCACGAGATGCTGATACCTTCCCACCAAAATGGTACCTATTTATCTACTCACATGTGTATGCTTTTGAAGTGCTAGGTTGGCAGGAGCTGCAGCAAAGAATGGGAGTTCATCCCATCCCATGGTGCTTGGGTCTCTAACTGGGACTGTCAGCTTTACAGCGCCCCCAACTGACCAAAGGTAGTTTTGTGTAATTAGTGACTGGGTTTTTGCCTCTATAGTTTGAAAAGCAGAAATCCAAAACTAGTGGAAAAGAGAAGTATGGGGCATCAACGACAGTAGCAGGCTCACTGGTTCACAGTTCAGAAATGTTTTGCTTCTACACACATGCAACAAATGAATGACAGCTCTCTACCTTTCCTGGGTAGGAAACCAGATAAGATTAGGTACTTTAGTAAGAGAAAAAGTTGAAGATGGACTAGGAAGTGAA
Source organism: Laticauda laticaudata (assembly GCA_004320025.1). Taxonomy (NCBI): domain Eukaryota; kingdom Metazoa; phylum Chordata; class Lepidosauria; order Squamata; family Elapidae; genus Laticauda; species Laticauda laticaudata. The sequence continues at coordinate 10,013 of BHFT01026026.1, forward strand.
AATAATGTCAACAGAAGTCAACAGTGACAACAAAAGTCAACAGTGGCAAACCACTTCCACATCATACCCCAAAAAATCTGGAATCAAGATCAACTTGACTTAACCTAAGCACGGTTAGAGAACATGGGTCTGCTTTAATGAAATAAGAGATCTAAAGTCTTTAGGTATTGTGGAAGAAATAGACATTCCCACTGTTTGCAGGAAGAGGCCACTTCAATCCTATTAAAATCAACAGGATCATTAATACTGCTGGACAAATACTCTGGTCCAGGAAAAATTAACCATCCTTCTGTATGTCTATTTGGAATTAGGTCCCACAGTGTTTTCAGTCACATTTACTTCCAGGAAAGGACATTTTGTGTGACATCCTTGGCTATCCTTCAGTTTCACAGAAATTTATGAAACAGGTTGGTTAGAGTTATTCATTTAATGACTCAAGAATGACATTCTGCCTTAGACAATAGGGAAACTTTAAACCTCAACTGTTTTTATTAGGGATGATATCAGAAAAAATTGATAAGAAAAGTATATATTAAGCATTACATGTTTTACCAGTAGCAAGGATTATCCTCACACTATATTGGGCAGATGAAGAAACACTGCAAGATGAAAAGATAATTAAGAAGATACTAGACTTTGCAGAAATGGATAGACTTACATTGAAAATCAGACAAAAGGAAAGCACAGAATATTATCAAGCATGGAACTTATTTTGCCAGTGGTTGAAAAAAGGAGAGGAGATTAAAAAGGGAATCCGTATTATTAAGCAAATTAAATACCCAGACAGCATGATGTTTATTAAGCACTAAGAAATGTAGGTAATAGAAAATATAATAATAATAATAATAATAATAATAATAATAATAATAATAATAATGATGATGATGATGATGATGATGATGATGGTGGATGGTGATGATGACAATCTGCCTTCTTCAGCACAACTGTCCAGATCAGCACTAAGTGACACACAGCGCAAGACTCTCCTTCATCCAATATTTTGTTTCTCACAATGTCCAACTAAAAGTTTCTGGAATGCTCAAAATCAAGAGAAGGAAATATACCCTTTCCCACCATTGTTTGCCAGCAGCTGCCATCTGGGGACATGGTGACTCTAACCAAGAGCCAACACTGATTCTCAACATTAATAATTCTAGAAAGGCCTGGTTTACATGAACATATTTAATCCCAATATAAAGCTATCCAAGTCAACCACCATTGGCATACCTTGTAATGAATGTAATAGTTACTTATGTGCCACATATATAAACACTTCCTTTTTCCCCCCTGAAACTTTAAAACTCTCTCTAGCCAGCTTCCTAGGATCCTAGTCTTCAGAAACACTTGATCCTTAATCACTTTCTCCACATAACGTATGATTTTATAGACATTAATCATGTCCTCTTCTCAATTGTCCCCAAAATTAAAAAGTCTTCTCAAAATTAAAGACTCTCATGCATTCCAGATTTTTCTTGTTGGAATTACTTCAAACCTCTCATCATTCTAGCTGAATTTTCCTGATCCTTCCCTAACTCTACTAGCTCCTTTTTGAAATATTGCAAAAGAAGAAGAATCAGACAGATTTCCAGACATAAAATGCACCATAATAACCACCACTGCAAGTGGTGAAGAAGCTTATAAATTAAACATGTAAAGATTCAGCATCTCCAAATTAAGTCAATCAATGAGCACATTTCAAGTCCAAACCCCAAATGAAGTCTTATTTATTTCTCTACTGGTGCTTCTCTACTGGAAGGCCACTTCACATAAATTCTGCCCAGGAAATATTTTCAAAACATCACAATTCCAAATAAAGATTATGGATTGATTGAATGAAACATGGGAAATCTTGAAAAGCTCAAAATGTTGGCCTCGACAGATGTCGGGGATCTATTTGGTTTTGTCTTTTCCCTGTCATTTTTCAGTAGGCATCTGAACAAGACTTATCAATGCAACACTTTTGTCAAGCTAAATTTTGCTTGCTTTTCCAGCACTTCTGAAAACTTTCCGCAATTACAAACTCAGCTAGAGCTGATTACAGGCAGGAAGGAGAGATCTCTCTGAATGCTTCAATCTGAAGTCTAATCAACTGAAGGAAGGTTTTATTCAAATCTTTCTTTGGAATGAAAAAAAGGAACTGGGTCAGAATGAGGGAGATGAATGTATCAATAGAAGAAATCACCATTTCTGTGAAAAATAAACTAAAGTTGAATTTTATACCTGAAGGACACCCAAATATTAAGGGAGAAGAGTTACATACCATGCTTAAAATAGTAGCTGGGATTGTTTTTGTATGTTGTATCTTTCTTTCAGGTATCTTTTTCATAAACAGAAACTGTTGCAAATGGTAACATATGCAGTTCTCCTTTTCCTTGCAAATTATAGTCAACCCTTTTAATTCTATGCTGGTCTGAGTGAACTAGAAGATCCTTATTTGGAGTATGTATTAATTGGGGAGGGCTGCTGCTGCTGAGTGTGTTAATTTATTTGTTGTGCTATTTGTTATTCATTCATCTGTTGCAGGCTATGAATCTGTGCGGGACAAGACAAGTTTGATAGAATAAAAGAAAGAACAAATTAATTGTGGAATCTTAGAAGCTGTGTTTCTTTCCGTTGGTGGGTTTTCAGTAGGTGGGGGAAGACACTGATGGACAAGACAGAAAATCCCATCCCAATCATGTATTCTTCACCCCCAACATTTTATTCAAAGGAAAAACTCCATGTGTGTGTCCTTACATAACTGCTATTTTATACAACTTCCCTTGGAATCTGGCTTTTCAGGATCACAGTGTCCTCAAACTGACACCAACAAACAAGGAAGGGAAAGGAGTTGGTTGCACAGATGGTTGTAACCTAGGCTCCATTCAGGGACCCACCTAAAGTCAGCTTAATCCAGATAGACAAATTTGTTGCTTAATACAAAGAACACTTAAACTTTCTCTAGCCAAAGAAGAACTGTGTCTCATGGAGACACAGAAGAAAGAGGTGAACAACCACAGCAGTTTTGGAAAAAGCTGAAAAATGATCAGCAAGAAGGAAAGTCTGTCTCAGCCCAGTGGATTTTATTTGGGACTAAGGCTGTAATTCTAACACTACAAAGTCCTACAGAACTTGGAAGAGGGCTGTGAAAATATTTACAGATGCCTCACATCCTGGACATAAACTGTTTCAATTCCCACCCTCAAAACGATGCTATCGAGCACTGCACACCAGAACAACCAGACACACAAGGGCAGTTCTTTTCTGCATGCCATCCCTCTGCTAAACAAATAATTCACTCAACACTGTCCAACAATTTACAAAGTCTGCACTACTATTACTATTAATCTTTTCATCACTCCTTATCACCCATCCCCTCCCACTTGTAACTGTATGACTGTAACTGTGTTGCTTCTATCCTTAGGATTTATGTTAACTGTTTCCTAGTATGATTTGATTGCTTATTGGTACCCTATGACTATTATTATGTGTTGTACCTGATGATTCTTGACTCTTGATGAATGTATATTTTCTTTTATGTTCAGCGAGAGCATTCGCATCAAGACAAATTCTTTGTGTGTCCAATCACACTTGGACAATACAATAATTCTATTCTGTTCTGTTCTGTTCTATTCTATTCTATTTTATTCTATTGTATTCTGCATTCTTTTCTATTCTGTTCTGCATTCTATTTTGTTCTGTTCTATTCTTATTCCATATTCCATATTCTATTATATTCTATTCTTTGGATGACATGAGCCATTGAACCCTTCAAACAATCAACTTCCAAATATACATGGAGATAACCCAAGTCTCTGACACAGTCCAGCTTATTTCTAAACAAACATTAGCAATGTTTAGGATCAGCTACACAACTGCCCCCCTCTATTTGTGTTTCCTTGCAAGTTGAACAGCATTCAGTGCCATCTCAAGGGACAATCCATGACATATTTCACATCTCCCAAGTTTCTGAAAAAAAGGAAGCAAGCTCATCCTTGCTGTTTGGTGACCCCACTTCCAAATGCCGCCCCATTTTTCTCTACCCAGCGAGCCCAGATTTACTAAGCACTCAGCCCAACTGTACAGAGCGGGCAATACTCAGCCAAAAAAAAAAGAGGGGAGAGAATCTTCGAGGAAGGTGCCCTGAGCTAAAACAGAAGGAAATATAAAGGCACTGAAAGCGGAGCGAGGAACCAAGACATCTTAATATACAAAAACTTCTGCCTGCTTCCCTGGATAGCATGTTGCAATTAAAGGTTTACACAGCAATTGTGATTTTTTTAAAAAAACAAATGAACAATTATCAGTAACATTTGTTTCCCTTTTGAATGTCAACATTACATTTTTACTAAATAAGACAGCTAAAAACGATCGACTTCTGAGATGTTTGGCAGATCTTCTATTTTTCTATAGCATGAAAAATGTGGTGGAAAAATGTAAGCGTACAGGTGAGTCCTTGACTTACAAACACAATGGAGCCCCAAATTTCCATTGTTAGGGGAGACATTTGTTAAGGGAGTTTTATGCCCTGTTTTGTGATCTTCCTTGTTGCAGTTGTTACTGTGTGAATCACTGCAGTTGTTCAATGAGTTAACAAGGTTGTTTGGTGACTCTGGCCTGCCCCATTGACTGTGCAGGTCAGAAGGTCACCAAAAGTGATAAAATGACACACACACACCCCAGGATACTGCAACCATCATAAATATGAATCAGCTGCCAAGCGTCCAAATTGTGATCACATGACCATAGGATGCTACAAAGGTCATAAGTGTGAAAAACTGTGATAAGACATCTTATTCAGTGTCACTGTAACTTTGGTCACTAAATGAACTGTTGTAAATCAAGGACTACCCATATTAGTTGGTTTCGCTAATGGATAGAAGCCCATCAGTAACTCTGACCGTTTATTCTCCAATACATCTGTGGAGATTCTCAGTCCTCCAGGTTGTGTTTCTCCCAAAGGTGCTTTTTTTTTTTTCAAGAAGCAACTGGACTGCCTTGGTTTTCTTTTGAAGACATTTCGTTTCTCATCCAAGAAGCTTCCTCAGCTCTGACTGAAGAAGAATCCTTCCATTTCCCCACCATCCAGTCAGAGCTGAAGAAGCTTCTTGGATGAAAAGTGAAATGTCTTCAAAGAAAAACCAAGAAAGTCCAGTTGCCTCTTGAAAAAGCACCTTTTGGGACAACCAGGACCTGCAGCAGTGAGGATCTTCACAGAATCAGAGCTGAAGAAGCTTCTTGGGTGTGAAGTGAAATGTCTTCAAAGAAAAACAAGGAAGCCCAATTGCCTCTTGAAAAAAACACCTTTTGGGACAATTATTCTCCAAACTGTTTGCCCACAGAGGGGTCCTTGGCCCGCTGTCAGAGCTTGCTTGTTTCTTTGCAAGAGGTTTTCTTACCCAAACTAGGTAACATTCATCAGCACTAGTCAGTGGCATCACTGGCATTGATGCGATTACCTAGCTGGGTCGTGAGACGTCTGCCAGAGAATCACTATGGTCAGACAGCACCAAGGTCCCCCACAATCCTTCTCCTTCTCCCCCTCCTCCTCTCTGCAAACCTTCTCACTCCCTTCTAACACTGATGCGGTTACCTAGCTGGGTCGTGAGACGTCTGCCAGAGAATCACTATGGTCAGACAGCACCAAGGTCCCCCACAATCCTTATCCTTCTCCTTCTCCCCCTCCTCCTCTCTGCAAACCTTCTCACTCCCTTCTAACACTGATGCGGTTACCTAGCTGGGTCACAAGACGTCTGCCAGAGAATCACTATGGTCAGAGAGCACCAAGGTCCCCCACAATCCTTCTCCTTCTTCTCCTTCTTCTCCTTCTCCTCCTCCTCTCTGCAAACCTCACTCACTTCTCACTCCCTTCTAACCCTGATGCGGTTACCTAGCTGGGTCACAAGACGTCTGATAGAGAACCAGCAATCTCAGAGAGCACCAAGGACCCCTCCTGTCCAAACCCGACATGGCTACAAAATATCCCTCGAGTTCGTCCGCTTTGGGTTTCGAGGCGCCGTTTCGGAAGGGGGAAAAGGGGGTCTGGAGAGGGGGAGGAGGGCTTACCTTCTCCTTCCCCCCGCAGTGGCAGCAGACGGTCCACAGGTACTTGAGGGTCCTCCAGAGCAGGATGATAAAGAGACCCCCGAAGAAAGTGACCATGGACGAAGCCAGGAAGGCCCACCACATGCGCTGCCCGCTGTCGCAGGGCACTTCCATGGTGATGGGGATGATGAGAGTGTTGGGCGCCCGAGCGGGCGCCGACGACGCAGGCTGTGTTCAGACTGCCGCTGACGGGGTGCTCATCCTAATGTTGCCGCTGCCGCCGCCTCCGCCGCCCGAGTAGTAGCTGCTGCTGGAACGCCGCCGCCGCCGCCGCCGCCGCCGCCGCCGCTGCCATTTGCCATGGCTAGCAGCACCGAGCAGGGCGCGCCGCCGGCGCTCCGGAAGCTGCTCTCGGCGGGCCGGGGCCGTCGTCGGCCCGGCTACGAAGCCCATCCCCGGCCATGATGCCGCTCAGCCCAGCGCAGGCCCCGCCGCCGCCGCCGCCGAAGCGTCTTGCCTTTTCCCCCCCCTCCCTCCCCTCCCCGCGCGCGGCCCCTCCCACCCGAAATAAAGCGGGGAGGGCCAAAAAGGGGGGAAAGCGCGCCCGCCGCCTCAGCCGGCCGCATCTCTCTCTCTTTCTTGCCCACCCCCCACCCCTCCTCGTCAGTCCGTCAGTCCGTCCCTCAGTCCTCGGGGGGCGAGGATGGCCGGTCCGCCTCAGCCGCCTTCGAGGTGGCGTGGAGGGGCTACCCCCACCCCGGGTGGCTGCCCGCCTCGGCTCGGTTGTCTTTTCCACAGGGAGCGGCGGCTGAGCAGACGGAGGTCGGTCTCGCCTCGAGCAGTCGCTCTCTCGCTCGCTCGCTCTCTTCTCTCTCTCGCGCCCGGCCCCCGTCTTTCGCAGGTGGCCCCGAGCGGAGGGAGGGAAGAGAGGAGGAGGGAGGAAGAAGAAAGAGAGGAGGAGGAGGAGGAGGAGAGAGGTGTGGGAAAGGCCGGCCGGGCTCCGGCAGGTGCGTCCTCAAAGTTGGGCGGAGGAGAGGAGGAGAGGAGGAGAGAGGAGGAGGAGAGAAAGGGCGGCCGGGGGGAAAGCGGCTTTGCGCGCCTGGCGAGGCTCTGTGAGGAGGGGGGAGAGAGAGACGGAGGGGGCAAGCGGGGGCCGCACAGCAGGCGAAGGGGAGGGCTCAGAACCCCGGCGCGGTCTGCCGGTTGGCGGACGGCGTGACGCACGGGCTGTCACTCACTCCTGGCGCGCGCGCGCGCGGTGTGTGTGTGTGTGTGTGTGTGTGTGTGGTATACATACACACATATGTATGCGTGTGTCGTCCGTCCGCCCGCCCCCGCGAATCCTCTTCCAGTCCGCTCCAGCGGTGTTTTTGCCAGCGTCTCTGCTGCGCGCTCGGCGGCTCTCGGGAGCCCGAGGTCCGGCGCGGTGTTGGGCGGGGGGGCGTCCCGAGGGTTGTGCCCACTGCCACTCGCGACCGCAGCCTCCCTTGGCCGCTCATTGCCAGCCTCTTCCCTCCTGCCCTCTGGCCCCGGGGTCGGAGCGGCGAGGCCCGAGAGACGGTCCTTGACTGACGCCGGGCGAGCGCTGGGGCCGTTTAGCGCTCTGCTGAACCCTCTTCTCTTTCCTCCTCCTCTTCTTCCTCCTCTTCTTCCTCCTCTTCCTCCTCCTGCCTCTTCCTTTCCTTTTCCTCCTCTCTTTCTGCAAACCCCGCTCCCTTCTAGCACTGAAGATGTTCCCTGGTTAGGTAACGAAATGTCTGCAATAAAATCACCACGCTCAGAGAGGACCAGGGACTCTTCAGTTCTCCTCCTCCTCTTCGCCGTCCTCTTCTTCCTCCTCCTCCTATTCTTCCTCCTCGTCTTCCTCCTCTTCCTCGCCTTCCTCTTCCTCCTCCCCCCTCTTCCTTCTCTTCCACCTCTTCTTGCCCCTTCTCTTCCTCGTTCTGACCTATCTCGAAGTCTCCCCGCAAAGCCCACGGTTTTTTTGTGGTTGTGGCTGTGGTTGTGGTTGTGGTGGTGGTTGTTGTTGTTGTTGTTGTGGGCCAAAGAGAGCGAGAGCGCCAGCAATTGGCAGCGCTGAGTTGCAGAAACAGGTGCTTCGTGGGGCCGCGGAGGAGAAGGAGGGAGAAGGCGAGCAGGCAGGCAGGCAGGCTGCGGTCGGGGCTGGCGGTGTTTGGTTTTGTTTTGGTTTTTTTTTTTTTT
>BHFT01026028.1:0-16592 GCA_004320025.1 Laticauda laticaudata
ACGTCTTTCCTCTGAATGCTGACTGCGTGTGAGCTGCATCCTTTTATATCCACGGAGCTGACACAATTCATATTCCCTGCATGCGTAGTGAACGCTTTGCATCCGCTATGCATCCACTTTGCTTCCTATAGGCGTCTGTGATGCATCCGCGTCATCCGCTATGCATCCGCCCCTTCCGCTATGCGTCTGCTTCGCAGTTCTCCCCCAGAAGCCCTTCGGATGTGTCATCCGCTTCCATCTGCTTCCATCTGCTAGGCTTCCTGTGAACATCCGCTTAACATCCCTGCTACATACTACCCCTGTCCGTTCCTTTCCATTCTTTTCCATTCTGTTTATGCAAATTTGGGCCACTTTTTTGAGCGGATAACAATGGATGGAGCCACCCCCAAAATTTTGCTCATCTGCTGTGTCCTTTTTGCATGCGTTTTGCATCCATCGGCCAGTGGGACCTAGCCTTTAGTTGCAGTTTTGTAAACAGGATGGGAAGATACACATCTAATGTTTATCTGACTGAGAATTTACAAAATTTAATAATTAAAATTAAGAATATGAATGTTTCCTGACTGAAAAAAAAAGATTAGTAATTTAGAAATAATTTACACAATATTTATCGATATGTTCACATGACTATGTGTAGATGGGAAGAGAAATGTTCAAATCATTCTACCATCCAGCTTTCTTCTGACCTGTCCACTCCTGGGAATGATACTTTTAATACTGTGTAGGCTGCCAGGAGTAACTGATAGTTTTAGATTCTTAAAATGCTGCTACTGTTTCTTTCTTTCTTTCTTTCAAACTGTCAGTGTCCAGTTCAGTGCTTACAAGTGATTGCTTTTTTGGGGAGCATTGTTTTTGTCTGTCCTTTGTTACTACACAGATTTGTATGCCCACATTGTTTGGGTCCTTTGTTTTCAATTATTTTGATCATGTTCAGATTTGGATAACTAATATACATGAATTTAGGGTGAAGAAAAAAATTGCTGGTGTCCTAAGATTTTTNGAATTTAGGGTGAAGAAAAAAATTGCTGGTGTCCTAAGATTTTTCAGAAAGATATGTTGCAATGAAAGTTTTAGTTCACAGCTGATAAACATCTCACCTATGGCTTAACAAGCATCCTAAGATATATTAATGTAGGTGTTTCATTGCCTTAAGTCATGGTGACCCTCTCTCGGTTTCACCTCATTTTTCATGGCCATATTCCTTTTCTGATTTAACTGTACTCCAAATATGCAGTTGGTGATCAAAACTTTGCACAGGTTGTAGAAGAAAGCCTGAATACAAATGCCTTTTGTTTGCATGTGAAGCAAACCAAAATGTTACTTTTTTTCCAGGTTTCTTTTGCAAAATACCTAACACATTCCTCTCTCTGCCCTGTTTTCCCCATGCTCCAAATACAGCCTTATCATACTGGTACTTCACTTTGGTTGCAATCTTGAAAACTTGACCTTTCCTGAATTCCCAGTGTGTAGCTATTCCATTGCCTCCATAAAGGCTATTCTTTGTAACCAGCAAGGAGTTTCTTTGTGCAAGTCCATCTGCTCCGTGCTGAGTCCTGCTCCATCAGGAAGATTGTTGATAACTTCATGCTTTCTCATAGATCATTCTGCTAATTATTTTAGCTTAAATGTTTATCTTTCTACTTCCTTTTTGTACATTTCTCTTTTCTTTTCTGCCTTTTCCTCTAGACATGTTGAAAAGTCAGTTCACACTGTGTTCACTGTTGCAGGTCTGCAATGATGGCAAAGATTACCTGGCTACTGAATTCCATCTTAGACTCTTTCATTGATTCCTACAGAAGCAAAAAATACAACTACTTGCAGGTTGTAGATGGAATTGTTTTTTCTTGATTCTCCTTTTCTTTTCTTACCCCCTTTGTATCCATAAGAAAACTCAACTAATGAATAGGTATTTGAAGAAGCAGAGGCCTGTCAATGTAAAATATGATCCATACGGGGAAAAAGTCAAAATGCAGAGTATATGGTGCCAATTTAATCAAGGTGAATAATAATACAGCAATTGCTTGAAGGAAAAAGAAAACTTTTCATGCTGCTCAATGGATGGTATAGATTTTTTTTTCTTAAAGATAATCCTTGGTTCAATTAAAAAATAAGAAAGAAAGGGGGAAAAACAGTTAAAAACTCCTTTGGGGATCTGAAAATAAAATTGCTTGGAATTTAAACACAGACTTATAATATGGTGGCCACAAGCTTTTCCAAAATTCTCATTTGGTTTGCATGAACATTCAATTCAATTAAGAGCAAATAAGTTCTGATTAATATTTATCTTGGGACACATTATTTGCAATCTGTGTTATTCAGAGGTATTTTTCTTAGTGATATTATGATTAGCAACAATATCATCCCTGGAATGCATAGTTCAAAAATGATCTTTTCAAAAGCTTCCAAATAATACTTTAAAATTTGCTGATGACATTACAAGCCATCAGGCTGCTCATCTATATTTCAACATGTGTACTCTGCAGTTTTAAAAGTTTAATAGAGCAGAGTACCTTATTTTGAACAAGCAGAATGTGTTGACTTTTCCTTAAGCTTAGCTTACAACCACAGTTTTCATTGGGATATGTAGGTGTGTGTATGTGTGTAATTGAGAATATTGTTAAGCAGTTTCAGATATTAAGTCACACTCCACTGTGACCCCATTGTAGTTTTGCAGATGAGGATATAATAGTATGAAAACAAATATAGTCTTGGCTTTCAAGTGTAACTGAACCCCAAAACAGCTACAAACTCCAAGCTGATGGAATCCATAAATTATTAAGTAGCAGTGACTGTTTTATTTCTGAATCTAACCATATTTATGAATTCTGGAATCTTAATATCTCAGACATAGAGATGAACAAGCAATTACAGCACGGTAACTGTAACAATTAAAGAAAAAAACTGCCTTTGGTTTTTTTGGTACTTATACAACATTGTATTGTATATAATATCCTTTTCAGTTAGGAGCCAGCCAATATCTATCTATCTATCTATCTATCTATCTATCTATCTATCTATCTATCTATCTATCTATCTATCTATCTATCTATCTCTATATCTATTATCTATCTATCTATCTATCCTTTTCTTAAGTTTTTGCATGGTATTTATGTGTATGGTATTCAGCTTTGTTCAGGTATTTTCCCACGTCATTTATAGTTGTGCTTTTAAAGTTGTAAGCAACGTTTTGGCAGAATCTCATCCTGCCATCATTCAGGCCGTCTGTATTGAGTTCGTCTGTGAGTCAGACTTTCAAGCCATTTCAGTTTTAATTTTGGGCTAGCCTACTGCTGTGCCAGAATGGTGTTTTTCTTCATCCTGATTGATTGGGAGTCTTGGTCTGTGTTTATTGCGTCTTGGAGTTTGCTGGTGTTCTGCTTGATTGGTGTTTCTAATATCCTTCTGCGCTTTTTGTAGCTTTTCTTTTTTGATTGGTCTGCAACATTGTGTTTCTGCATTGGAGGCTTTTAGTGTGGCTTGGCTCCGAGTAAATGGATGGCCATCATTTATTAGGAAAGCTAGGTTTGACTGAATGGTGGCAGATGAGATTCTGCCGAAACGTTGCTACCAGCTTTAAAGCACAACTATAATTGACATGGGAAAATACGTGAACAAAGCTGATTACCACACATATAAATACCCATGAAACTTAAGAAAACACAGAATATATATATATATATATATATTTGTGCTGTTTAGCTTCCTTCGGGTATTATCCCACGTCATTGTAGTTCTGTTGAAGTGGTAGCTCATTGTAGTTCTGTTAAAGTTGTAGCAACGTGTTCAGCAGAATCTCATGCTGCAATCATCAGGCTTCTGTATGGAAAGTGTATGGAACACTTCCATACAGAAGCCTGATGATGGCAGATGAGATTCTGCTGAAACGTTGCTACAACTTTAACAGAACTACCAATGAGCTACAACTTTAACAGAACTACAATGACGTGGATAATACCCAAAGGAGCTAACAGCACCAAATGTAAGTACCCGCGAGAGCTTTAAAAAAACATATATATATAATATATATATTTTTTTCTGAGGTTTTCGCGAGATTTGTAGTAGATCTTTGGTTATTCGGGTTTCTCCCATGTAGAATTGAAGTATCTTAGGCAACGTTGTCATGAAGTCTCATTCATCATCTCAGGCTTGTTTCTTCAGCTCTGTGCTTCTCAGAGTAATGTGAGCTTGCAGCTGCTTCTTCCTTTAACTGCTTGGGGGTGTGACTTGATTGGGTGGGGTTTGACTGTGTTCTCTTTTCTTTTTCTGCCTTTTCCTCTAGACATGTTGAAAAGTAGCTCACACTGTGTTCACTGTTGCAGGTCTGCAATGATGGCAAAGATTACCTGGCTTACTGAATTCCATCTTAGACCAAAGATCCACATACAAATACTCGCGAAAACCTCAGAAAACAAATATTGCACCTCTACGGGGAGGAAACCCACCCCATCTGACCAGACTTATGAAAAACTTGAAGTCCAAAGAGCTTCCATTTATTGTGACCTCACCTTCCTACGAAACTGCCGAGATCAAAATTTAATCCCCATAAGCTTCCAATTGAAAATTCCACACCAACACAGCAGCCACCCAAACGCGATCCTAAAAAGACAGAATTGGCCCTTATTAGAAATGAACTTCACACAAAAAGATTCGTCCTTGACCAAATCAAACAAAGAACTCACACTTCACCTCAGACTAAGCAACAAGATTCACCCTTACTTTCGGGACAAATCCAAAACAACTTGCTGTCTGGAGAGCTGAAACACAGACCACCTTCAAGACAGGACACACATACCAACAAACTCAGAAAACTACAAACAACACCAGAAACAATACTGTCCCCCTCACAAGCCACACATGAAACAAAAACAGTGCAACAACATCTCAGGGACAAGATCCTCACTGAAGCCGAAACCAATGTCCTTCGAAAGGATTCAACTTTCTATTGCTCCAAACAACATCCCCACAGAAAACCGATTCATATCGGAGTTGAAACCAGCCTGCACACAAACCACCCTGATGATGCTAACAAGAATTCAGACTCGAAATCACCAACATGCCTCATTGCACTAGCAAACCACCCCAAAGCAAACTTATCCAAAAGAAGAACAAACTGCCACTAACTTAAACCTGAAGAAGGGAACACCAGCATAATAATCCTACAGCAGACAAGGGCAATTGCAACAGTGGTTATGAATACATTGAACTACCAAACAAATTTAACCAACCTACTCCAAGACCCCAATACCAAACCCCTAAACAACACTGACCCACCACCTACTAAGAAAAAACCACCAAGCATCCAAAATAAAGCTCCCCCATCAGCGAAGAATCCAGCAAAAGGAATCATACCCAGGTAAGTAGAAAATCATCCAGATGCCCTAAGCTGTATGGCTCCCCAAAGATACACAAAGAAGGAAACCCCACTATGGGACCAATAAGTCAGCTCCATAGCCTCACGTCTACAAAACTTAGCAAAATTTCTCACCAAACATTACAGACCTATGCAGAATCCATCAAACTCACAGTAAGGAACTCATTCCAGTTCATTGAGATCATAAAGAAAACAAAACTTTACAACCAGCAAACCTAACTAGTGAGCTTCGATGTCATATTTCCTTCTTCACCCAAGTGCCATATTAAAGAAGCCTTGCAGCCATCAAAACAAATACAACCCCCCCAAGTACATCATAAGATCTACCAACCCACTGGCCTATCCAATACATTACTTCACCTACAATGGTCAAAAATAAAACAATAGAAGGAGCACCCATGGGATCACCCCTCTCAAACCTGTCAATCACAAACCTCTACATGGAACACTTTTGAAACAGCAAGTCTAAAAAATTATGCATCACAAAACCCCAAACTCTGGCTCAGATATGTAGACTGACACCTTCATAATCTGGCCACACAGGAAAGGAAAAAATGAACAACTTCTCACACACCTCAAACAGCCTACACCCCAAAATATAGTTACGTATGTGGAAAACAGAAGCCCAACAATCAACTTCCCTCCTAGTGTTTTGTATACAAAAAATCCAATGGCTCCCTAGGGACACAACCATTCTATCCAGAAGGAAAACACATACAAAACCGCTATCTACATGCACTCTCACACCACCACCAGCACAGATTAATTCCGTAGCCAAGACAGTCATCTCCAGACAAAATGCTTAGCTGATGAAAAACACTTAGAAAACCGAACTACACACTTCTGCTAATGAGTACTTACAGCCAATGGATTCCCAAAAAAGAAGATTAACCACCTAATCCAAAAAGAAACCCCAACAAAAGCCAAGACAGAGAACAAGAGAATGGCAAAGCCCTCCTCCCATTATATAAAAAGGCACTACAGACAAAATCAGCAAGATCTCCAAAAACACAACATTAAAACAACATTCTGCACAAACAGAAAAATATCCACCATCCTAAGAAACCCTAAAGACAAAATTGAGTTAGAAACCAAGGAGTATACGAAATCCCTTGCACTGCCTGCCCCACCACATACATAGACAAACTAACAGAAGAATAGTGCACGCTTGAAGAACACAAGAACTCAATCAAAAAAGAAGAAACTGACCTCTTTCCCTGGTCCAACACCTCAAACCAAGACATGAAATTGACTTTAAAAATACCAGAACCATCGCCAAAACCGAACACTTCAAACAACAGAATAATCAGAGGAAGCCATAGAGATAGAAAAACCCCACACAGCATGAATATAACGAGATGATACCTCCCGCCTACCAACCATTGGAAACCTGCCCTCATTAATAAACGAGTACCTAACATTAAGATGACACCAGACCCACACCCACAAGTGCCACACAAGATGCTACCCCCACACTTCCACGCAGAAAAAAGACTCACACCACCACAGAAGAGGAGACACGACCACGAACCAGAAGCCATACTGCAGCTGCACCACTACCCACTTCAAACCCCTCTGACCCACACAAGAAGCAAACTGACACCCACCATGAAGATGTGGCACGACCACGACCACGAAGCCAAACACAAAGATCACAGCTCCACAGCTCAAATCCCCAGCAACTAAGACTAACCTGAGCACAGCCAGGCCCCCACCGAAGCAGAACACACCCCCAGCCAATCAGAACACAGCCAACCCCCCTACCAATCAGAACACAGCCAAACCCCCACCCAATCAAGTCACACCCCCACAAGCAGTTAAAAGGAAGAAGCAGCTGCAAGCTCACATTACTCTGAGAAGCACAGAGCTGAAGAAACAAGCCTGAAGATGATGAATGAGACTTCATCGAAGGAAGGAAAACCTGAAAAAACCAAGATCCACATTATATATATATATATATATATGATATATATATATATATATATATATAATTATATATATGTGTGTGTGTGTGTGTGGTGTGTGTGTGTGTGTGTGTGTGTGTGTGTGTTGTGTGTGTGTATCTTTGGTATTCGGGTTTTTCCCACGGAAAATTGGAAGATATCTAGGCGTCGTTTCAATGAAGTCTCATTCATCATCTTCAGGCTTGTGTCTTCGACTTTGTGCTTCCAGAGTAAAGA
Source organism: Laticauda laticaudata (assembly GCA_004320025.1). Taxonomy (NCBI): domain Eukaryota; kingdom Metazoa; phylum Chordata; class Lepidosauria; order Squamata; family Elapidae; genus Laticauda; species Laticauda laticaudata. The sequence continues at coordinate 7,552 of BHFT01026028.1, forward strand.
AGCACAAAGCCGAAGACACCAAGCCTGAAGATGATTAATGAGACTTCATCCAAAAACATCATCTAGATATTTCCAATTTACGTGGGAGAAACCCGAATAACCAAAGATCCACACATATATATAATATTATATATATATATATATATATATATTGTGTTTTTTAAGCTCTCTCGGGGTACTTACATTTGTGCTGTTTAAGCTTCCTTCGGGTATTATCCCACGTCATTGTATTCTGTTAAAGTTGTAACAACATTTCAGCAGAATCTCATCTGCCAAGGGAAATATATACATACATACATACATACATACATACATACATACATACATACATTATATATAAACATATACATACATATATATACATAGTCTTGATGTGATGTTTCTGTAGTACCTCTTATGTAGGGCAGGACAGCTGTTCCATCGGCTGTTCACTTCTAGGTCTCCATTCTGTCTCAGTGTGTTTTTGTGGATCAAGCCGGTGATTATACTTTTGTGAAGCGCATTGGCTGTCAGTACTTTATCAGGCTGCATGGTTCAGTCTTTATGTGTGTCTTGTCTGCCAGGTGTTTGGTTCTGGCAATTAGCATTTTGGCCGTGGAGTTTATCTGTGCTGGGTGATGGTGGGATTGGGTGTTGAGGTAGCGGTTGATGTGTGTTTTCTTCTGGTATACGGTATGCAAACTATAACCTTTATAGTTATGACTCTAAGAATATTCTCAAGCAGTATCTTGAAATCTGCTAGCAATAAAAAGTGCCACTTTTACTGCCTTGTATATTATGTGACCATGTCCTTTAATTTATATGAAGAAATTCCTCAACAATATTCTGTGCACTACATAAACTAAAACTTCAAATGTTGGAATACTGTTGATACTCAATCAAGATAATGTCATACTGTCACCACTGTTAGCTTGAAACTTACATTAATTTTATGTTACAATTGTATGTTTATGTTACAATTTTTATCTTGCAGTGTGCAGCAGCAGCCAAAAAAGCTAATGCAATCCTAAATTGCATTAACAGAGGGATACAATCGAGATCAAGGGAGGTATAATTCCACTCTATAAAGCCTTAGTAAGACCACACCTAGAGTATGGCATCCAGTTTTGGTCACCACATTATAAAAAAGATGTCAAGACTCTAGAAACAGTACAGAGAAAAGCAACCAGGATGATTAGCAGACTGGAGACTAAAACATATGAAGAACAGTTACAGGAACTGGGCATGGATAGTCTAGTAAAGGGAGGAGACAGGATAACAGTCTTCCAATATTTGAGGGGTTGCCACAGAGAGGAGAGAGTCAAGCTATTTTCTAAAGCACCTGTAGGCCACACAAGGTATAATGGATGGAAACTGAACAAGGAGAGATCTAACCTGGAAATAAGGAGAAACTTTCTGACAGTGAGAACAATCAACCAATGGAACAGCTTGTCCTTGGAAGTTTTGAGAGCATCATCACTTGAGACTTTCAAGAAGAGATTGGTCTCCCATTTGTCAGAAATGGTGTAGGGTTACCCACTTGGGCAGGGGGTTGGACTAGATGATCTACAAAGTCCTTTCCAACTCTGAGTATCTGTTACCTGTTATAAAAAGATAGAAATTCTCAATGAAATTTGATAACCCAGGTGTCATCATTCCAGAAAAAAACAAACTCCAACACCNCCCCCCCCCCAATTTCCCTGGCACAGGTATGTGGCAGAATGGAAGCTTCTGGTGCTAATATGGCTTCCAAACCTGACACCAGGACCATTATTCTGTTGAGTAAGATCAGAATGTTAATTGCAGCCAAAATACTGTTTTATCTGGAGTGTCTTGCAAATGAGTATGAAACCACAATCTCTGCTGTCAAAAGGACAATCTAAAAATCAATAATGATATAGAAAAAAAAGATAAAAGAGAATCAGAAGTAAAAAGGGAAGACCACTGACATTCTATCTGCATGATGTCTTGTTTTCTTGTTCATATGCAAAAATGAAAACAAACAATTTAAAAAAATGTTTCTGGAAAAAGTAATTGTCCCTATGTTAATTTGTAGAATGTAGAATGGTTTTGGGGGTTTTGTTGCCTTTGGTTTTTATTTCCCTAATGTGATACATACCAAAACAATCTACAATCCAATTTTCACTTGGTATATTTCCAGTAATTTTATTCTGTATTTCTGTATGTGTGAATGTATGTGTCTGACAAAATAAAGTGTGTGTGTGTGTGTGTGTGTGTCAGTGGTGGAATTCAAAATTTTTTACTGTCGGTTCTGTGGGCATGGCTTGGTGGGCATGGCAGGGAAAGGATACTGTGAAACCTCCAGTCAGAGGAGGTATTTGCTGGTTTTCCGAACTACTCAAAATTTCCACTACCGGTTCTCCAGAACTGATCAGAACCTGCTGAATACCACCTCTGGTGTGTGTATGCACACACACACACAAACACTTACTGTATAGACCATGGGTGACAAATTTGCCATGTCATGTTGCCATCATGTGACATTTCACAATGTTTATCCCATTCCCAGAGCTGGCTTGTATGTGGCTTGCATGTGATGCATCTGGCCCATAGGCCACAAGTTTACACTCCTGATATAGACACACAAAAACACACAATGAATCACCAACAAAATTAAAGCCCATGTCACACTGAACCAACGGATGCAAAGAAGATGTAAAATGGACAAAAAACCTTGCCATCCGTTCGAAAAGGCGATGTACCCACTCCCTCCGTTTTGCTTCCTCTCTCTCCATCCAGCATCTGTTTATTGACGTTTCATCCGCTCCAAAAGTTTTGGGCTGCCCAAAACTTTTGCATGGAAAATGTATCCAGTTCATCCGTTATGCATCCGCTACGCATCTGCTAGGTAATCCGTTCTGCATCCGTTACGCATCCGCTATATCTGCTAGGCATCCGCTGTGCATCCGCGCGACTCGCATCCGCTCGACACAGGGAGGAAGTGGAACGGACACGGAACAGATGCAGAACGGATGCCTAGCAGATGCAGCGAAAAATGGGAAACAAAAGCAATTTAAAATGGAAAAAACGTTCGCAGAGGGGACCTATCTCGGATATTAAGGATGTCTAGAGGGATGCCTAGAGGATGCCTAGCGGAAAACCTATATTTTCTATAAAAAGGGGGAGCAACTGATCTGCCATCTCACTTAGAACAGCAGGCCAGCAGTGCAGACCTCTGCAGCTTCATCTGGCTCTTCCTCTTCCACACCTCCAGTCATGTCCACCGTGGATTGTGAACAAAGTCCTTTCGGCAGCCACCATCCTTCTGCAACAGTGCGAAGCCATCTACAGGCTCTGTGAATTCTACTACAGGAAGAAAAGGAGGCACCCAAAAAAAGTCTGGGTCTAAAAATGGTTCACAGAAGAGCAGAGGACAGACTGTACAACAAGCTGATGTGTGGAGCTCAGGAACGAAGACACTCGGAATTCCAGAACTTCATGAGGATGCCTCCAGCATGTTTGACGAAGTTGTGCAGCGGCTGACGCCCAGGTTGACCAAGGCAAACACCAACTTCCGCCCAGCCTGGACCTGGGCTCAAGGTGGCATTCACTCTGCCCACCTGGCCTCAGGGACCACCTACAGGAGCATGCAGTAACGGGCTGGAGGGTGCCACACAACACCATCCAGCATTGTGGTCAGAGAAGTGTGAGGCCATCAGAGAAATACAAGGAGGAGCTTCCTCCAGTGCCCCTCCACTGAGAAGGCTGGAAGAAGTTGCAGAGCAATGGTATCAGAAGTGGATTTCCCCACACCGTTGGAGCCATAGATGGGAAGCACGTGGCTGCAAAGCCTCAGCCAAGTTGGGGCCCACTTATCACAACTACAAGGGCTCCTTCAGCATCATCCTCTTCGCCATGGTCAATGCTGACTACAAGTTCATGTACATAGATGCTTCAGGCAACGGCTCATCTTCAGATGCCAGAGTATACAATGCCAGTCACTCAAGGAGGGGCTGGAAGGCAACCTACGTGGCTTCCCATACAGACCACTGCCCAACGACAAGCACGATTGCCCTACTTCATCGTGGGGGGTGAATGCCTTTCCCTCACAACCACTCATCATGAAGCCCTACACTTCAGACTCTCACCCTGAAGAGAGGATCTTCAACTACAGCTGTCCAGGGCAAGGCAGGTGGTGGAACACAACTTTGCATCCTGGCCAACAGGTTCCAGGTACTTCTCACCACCATGCAGCATCAGACGAGAACGTGAGGGGGATCGTGGAAGCTTGCTGCATCCTGAATCTCATGCGCATGCTACCCAGTCTTGCAGAACAGGCTTGTGACCTCCAACAAGGCAATGGGGACATGGAGCCTGGGAATGGAGACAAGGGCGAAACCTGATAGACACTGAGGATGTGCAAGGCCCAAACGAGCCTCACATGAAGCGAGCGAGGCAACCTCCTGAAACACTGGTGGCAACTCCCCAGCTGGAGCAGTGGAGTGGCAAGACAGGAGTAGATATCTCTAATGAGTATATCCTTCCGCCTCTCTCATCACACCAATGAGATTGGGCCATGTATGTTGGGTGGTCCGACCAATGAACAGGGCGTTCTAATAGAGTTGTTGTTTTGTTGAATGTGTGATGATTATTACATTATTATATAAAAAAGGCCATAGTGTGGCACCTGGGAGGGTGGACCATACAATCCACTATGCTTGCATTGGAGGTTTATCTATCCCACGCATATCCTAACCACACCACAGCTATTACCCCTCAAGATATCCTAACACTATCCCAAAGCTTCATTACCCATCCCCACAGCACTGCAAAGGGCTTAAACATTTTATAAAAGTTTCACAAGACTTTATTAAAGAAATGAAACAAGTGTTATCTAATACTTTATACAAGAAAGCTGTTAAAACAATGTAAGAGCCTCTACAATTCACCCTGGTCGCTTCATCCAGGGGTGAAGGGGTCACACGGTGCGTGGCTAGGTGGCTGGTGTAGGGTGCTTGTCATCAGCTCTCCAGAAAGCCAGAAGCAGCAGAAGCGCCAGCCACAGAAAGGAGCGAGCCCGTGCTTAGAAGCCCCAGGAGACCTGGGCCAGGCGGGATGGTAGCCCTTTAGGTTAGCCAGGTGGCGGATGCGTGAGGCTTGCTGATTTATGACATGGTTTGTGGGTCTGGACTGACCAGGCTGGCAGGGAAGATGAGGAACGAGGCTGCAGGCAAGGCTGGCAGGGCCGCAAAGGCTTGGCCAATGCAGGCAGACATGCAGCAGGGCCAACGCAAGGCAGCCAATTTTCCGGCAAGCAGGGTTCTTTCCTCTGAATGGCGACCTGACTGCCGATTTCTGTATATTATCCACGGCTGCGCAATGCATCCTCCCTGCGCCAATTAACACAGGCCATCATTAGGCTTCTTCGCTGTGCTTTATCATGTGCATCCGCTTCATCATTATATTGGCGTCCACTCTGCATCCGCTGTATCCGTTCCCTCTTTAGGAGAGACTGGAGCCACCGCCGAAGCCTAGCGGATGTGCTCAGCTCCATATTTTATATAGCTGGATTTGATTGTAGTATATTATCCACTATATCCCAGACCAGTGTTATACCGCTCTGAGTTTATGATATATAGACTTTTTGAGAGAAAGAGATATAGATATTGCTCGGTCACAGATGGAACATTTTGCTCGTCCGCTGTGTCCTTTTTGCATCCGTTGGGCAGTGTGACATGGGCTTAAGCAAGCAAAATATTAAACAGGGAATGATGTGGCCAATAAATTCTTAGAAGCAGTTCAGGTTATTATAGTTAACAATTAAGATAAATTTATATTGAAAATAGAGCAGACCCTTCCTTGTATGATTTGAGACTGCAGGACATCTATTGCACTGGGTAAATTACTTCTGAGTTAATTTTAGGTGGTTTAGAAAATAGACAAGTTAAAACAATCCATGCCAGGTGACTGATGGATTTTAGTTGCTTCTAGAATGCATGTGGATATTTTTCTGTCTCTTTTGCTAACAAAAGCCTCTCACAGTCACGTCAATCTAAATTATTGATACAGAACTGGATACTATTTAAATCTCCATTCTTGAGCATAAACAAAGATGAAATATCCAGGATCTGAATTGTAATGTAAAATGTCGCAAATTTGTTTTTCATTTTATTGCAATTTTTTTTTTTTGGTAAAAAGAAAACTATCTTAATTTGTATTGTTGTACTGTTTCCCTTTATCTTGTTTGTAACATTTTATCAAGTGCTAACAGATATTTTCCTATATATGTGTTTAGTTAAATACCATGTCTTGTTACTATTCTATTGCTTTTCAGCTAAGGATTCTTTCACATGCAGGAAAAATCATGGATAGTTTATAATTAATCTAGAATGATTCAATTTCATCATATGTTTCAGTTGTGAAGCCAGTTTTTCAATTTTTATGTAAGTCTGTCATGGGTTTGTATGTGTATAACATATGTGTACGTACACACACACACAAACACACACACACTTTAAAAAACAGAATTTTGTCAAAAAAAGGTGAAATATAAAACTACAATATACTTATGTTCTAATACACATGTTATTCCAGGAATCAAGAATTAGGTCAACTTACTAAAAGCCAAGTAGTTTTTAAAATGTCCCCTTTCTTAACTTTTGAACAAGCAACCTAAGCAACCTATATCCTGTTCTCACGTCATACACAAATGTATTCCTACAGTCCAATGGGTCAGGCTCCTTGCAATCTATCATGCTGCAGATTGAGGTTAAACAAGAAAAGTAATTTTGGAGCTTTAATACATGAAAGAGAGAAATAGTTCATTCAAACCATGTAGCTGCTAAATTGAACAATTTAGATCCTGCAGGCTCTTAGTGAATATAATGTGTCAAGCAATGTATTAAGAACAGCAAGTATTGGGATTGCTTTCTGAACATGAACGATCAAGTGTACTGGTGTATTTCCTTAAGGCCCTGTCACACTGCCCAACGGATGCAAAATGGACACAATGGACGAGCAAAATCTCAAAAGGGGCAAAATATTTGCATAACCGGAGCGGATACACGAGTTGGGAGGATGCAGGGCGTATGGAAACGGATGAGGAACGGAAGCCAAGCGGATGAATGATGGGAGTGGATGGCAAATCCGCAGGGCTTCCGGGGGGTCTCAGCAAAACAGACGCGAAACGGATGAAAGCGGATGCACAGCGATGCACAGCGATGAAAGCGGTGCAGAGCGGAAGCCTACGGATGCACAGTGGAAGCCTAACGGATGCTGGCGTTATTGCGATGTGGGGGGATGCATTGTGCAAGCCACACGGATATAAAGGAAGCCAGCTCACACGTGGCCAGCATTCCGGAGAAGCTGCTGCAGGATACATCGAGTCCTTGCCTGCCCTGCCTGCATCCTGCCTGCAAGCCATGCTGCCAAGCCTTCCTGCCAGCCTGCCTTTCCAAGCCTCCTGGCCAGCCTCCCTGCCAGCCTTGCTCCTGCTGCCTGCCAGCCCTTGCTTGCAGCCTGCTCCAGCCTCCCTGTCAGCCAGTCTGCCTGCCAGGCTTGGTGCCTGCCCCTCTGCCAGTCTTCCTGCCAAGCTCCTGCCAGCCTTCCTGTCAGCCTGTGCCAGGCTTCTCTGCCCCTTTTTGGTGCCAGGCTTCCTGCCAGCCTTTGTGCGCAGCTCCGCCAGCCAGCAACCACAAACCATGGGAAAAAGCGAAAGTCTCAGCAACCTGCCGCCATCCTGGCAAGAGGGACAGGGCCACCATCCCGCCCCCTGTCCCTGACTCTGCTTCTGCTGGGCTTCTGCTGCTCCGGGCCTCGCTCTTCTGGTGCTGGAGCTCTGTGCTGAAGCGCTCCTGGCGGTGGTGCTTCTGCTGCTGTGTACTCTGCTGAAGCTGCTCCTGGCGGTGGTGCTTCTGCTGGCTGCAAAATACTGCTGCTGAAGCTGATCCTGGTCCTGCTGGTCCCTGCTGGTTCTGGCTGGTCCTGCTCGTCCTGCTCGTGCTCTGGTACTTGCTCGTATGCTCATCTGCTTGTGCTCCTGTCTTGCTCATCCTGCTTGTTGCTCACTGGTGCTGGCTGGTGCTGGCTGGTGCTGCTGGTGATGGTGCTGTGGGAGCTCCTGTGCTTACTCTGCTGCTGCTGATCACTGGTCCTGCTTGATCCTGCTGCTGCTGATGTGAGATCTGTGAATGATGGCTGCTGCTGCTCTGATGATGATGTCAATGCTGGTGCTGCTGACTGCTGTGGTGTGGAGAGCAGCCCTACCACCTGGGAGCCCTCTAATGAGGGCCCATCTGGTCCTGCAAAGGGAGGAAGAGGCAATATGGCTGGATGGGAGAAGGAGGCAATACTTCATTGAGAAGGAACATGAGGATGAGGTGACTGGAGTGGTTGAGAGAGAAGGACTATCTGTGCGGAAGGGACACGTCTGTACAGGGACACAAAGGAAGCAGGCTGCTTGAGAGAGAGGGCGGTGAGTCTGGGTTTAACACTTCGGAGGTGCTCCTCCGGCTGGTGGAAACATATGCAACCTGGTACGGAAGCTTCATCCTTGAAGAAATCTGGCCAACGGCCACAGTTAGCTACGGACCAGAGAGAGCTGCGTCATGGCCAGGAGCAGCTTCCTGGAGGGTGAGATTCCGCCACCGAGGAGCCACCAGCAGCCCTCTGTCTACCCTCTCTCTCGGCAGCCTGCCTGAGACCCAGTTACTCTTCCGGCCAGAGTCAAGTCCCTGTCTCCAGCAGGTTTCTGTGGAGCGTGCCACGGCGAGAACCCGCGGACAGCTGTTGTTAACCGTGGTGGAGCACGTGGAGGCACTCCCGGTGCGGTTGGGAGAAATGAGACATTGAGTCCATCACAGTCGTAGCCGCATCCACCCCCCCCATGCTCCACCTCCACAGAAAGCAGAGAGTCAGACAGGAGAAGGGCAGAGCCACAACTGTCCTGCTGGGAGATAGGGACACCATTCTGGCACCAGCATAGATCCTCTCTCAGCTGGTAGCACCGATTCCTCATCCTCCAACCGCAAAGCCCTTCTCACCTTATGTCACCAAACGCCTCAGGAACATGGAGGAACGCCAGCACCAGGTGGTGAAGACTG
>BHFT01026029.1:0-29591 GCA_004320025.1 Laticauda laticaudata
ATGGATGCATCACGTTTTCCAATGTATGGCAAGCTTTTTTGTCCGTTTTACATCCTCTTTGCATCCATTGGTGCAGTGGGACATGGGCTTAACTCTGTCAGCTATATGTATAGATATACATAGCTATAGATATATTGCAATACGGTGAATATAGATGATATACAGTAGATATTGATATACAATTGATAGATGTTATGTAGCTATATCTATAACTAGATAGAGATAATGATAGATGGTACATAGATAGGGAGGGAGAGAAGGAGAGGTAAGGAGAGGGAGAGGAAGGGAGAGAGAGAGAGAGAGAGAGAGAGAGAGAGAGAGAGAGAGAGAGAGAGAGAGANGAGAGAGAGAGAGAGAGAGAGAGAGAGAGAGAGAGAGAGAGAGAGAGAGAGAGAGAGAGAGAGAGAGAGAATGAGAATGAATCTGATTTTGGAGTGATTACAATCCCACTGGCAAGAACTAAAAATAAACTCCATGGGTCTGATTATGGAGGAATTGTCAATGCCCAAATTCATATAGTTTATACTTTCTCTAGCACTTTGTTTCATCAAGTTTCTTTCATACTCTCTATCCTGCCCAGGGGTGGGATTCAAATTTCTTAACAACAGTCCTAAGGAGGATTTGGCTCTGCTTTTAGATTAGCTAGAAAGGAAGAAATCCAATGATTTCCTGCTTTCTAGCTAATCTAAATCTCCTGGCAAAGCAGAACAGCTAATGGTTGGGGAAAAAAGGAAAAATAACAACCTACCAAAACAGGCAAGTTGGATGGCTCACATGCCAGGTAAGGAGTTAGTGGGNAAAAAGGAAAAATAACAACCTACCAAAACAGGCAAGTTGGATGGCTCACATGCCAGGTAAGGAGTTAGTGGGCAGGGAGGGGAGGGGCCAACCAGTGGAGCGATTTGCTGGTTCTCCAAACTGGGGACAATCATGTGTGCCACATTTGCAAGAAATCATCAGCTGTGCTGCCTGGACAGCTGACAAGTGCTGCACTCGGGTGTGCAGCATTTGAAAATCCTGTTGTTTCCTACTTTTTCAACCTCAGCTGTGCCATGCAAAGCACCTGAGGAGGGAAAAGCAGGGAATGAAGGACAGCCTACACTAGAGCCCAGGCAGGCGGGGGGCCAAACACCAAACTGGTTCAGTGTCAACTGTTCTTTGAAGCTACAGGTTTTATAGAACTGGGCTGAACTGGTAGCATCCCATCCCTGATCCTGCCCCCAAAGAAGGGGGGCAATTTAAAGCAAGTGGATTTTGCATTGTTAAGAGTTTCCAATCAATGATATCTCAACAACAGAATGTTACTTCTATACTCTCCTCTCTTTTGTCAGAGGCTACAAAAGTGAAACATTGAAGTGCATAATGCACTGGCATTTCTGCCTGTGATTTCCATGGTATTAGGATGAAATGTAGTTTAAAACATCTTAAACTTGGCTGAAAATTGGGGTTGTCACAACTGAGAGAGGTCAGAAAATGTTTGAATCTTTAATAGGAAAGGCAAGGGAGTTTCTTTGAATGTTCACATTTACATGCTAGTTCACTGTGTTTGGAATTTAATTCTAGATTATTTTTAAAATGTAATAGTTTCATTCTCTGCACTTGTGTTATTTTACTGTCAACTCCACTAAAATCAATACACCTATCATAGAAATATAAAGATGATCGTATTTCCCATGGCAATGTAGAATTCTAGATGAAAGTGAAATTTTAAAATCATGCTCGGGCACAGCATGGGAAATCTGTATGTTTTAAGGCTTTAAAGTGATTTCAGAGGCTTCAGCTTTGATTTTGGAAAAAGCACTAAGGAAAGAGAAATAATCCTTTCCTCAATCCCATTGTCTTAATCTAAATTAAGATGAGCCTCCTAGGGGGAAAAATACAGACCCTTTTCTAATATCTACATTTTCCTTCTTATAAATCTAGGAGAAAACCATCATGTGTTTTAAGAACATCCTTCTCAAATTCTGAGAAAATGTCAAGATTGAGAAGTTCCCATTATATGAACCTAGTAAATCTTGCTACTTTAAGTGTTTTAAAGTCACCATATTGTCCCCAACAATCGGGGTCCTTATTTTTCTGGAAGGATGGAAAGTCACCCAGTGACAATTGAACTGCTATACTGCGGGCAGTCAGCTGACTAGCCTGCAGTACTGCATTCGAACTAATGTGTCACCATGGCTCTAGCCGCTACCCAACCATGATGTATGGCTTTGAGGTAATTCAAACAAGAAGCACATCAATGAATGCTAGCTGTATCATTATATTGTAAGAATACATTAACAGTAAAATTAAACAGAAAGTCTGAAAATATTTCTCCCTCTCCTTACATTCTCTGGAAAAGAGAGTGGGTCCTTCTGAAATGCTTCCCATATTACCCACATCCTTCTGTGAGCTGAGATATTTTTCAGGTTGCCCGGTTTGTGAATCTTCTCTCTTCACCTAAGCTCTTTCATCATCATCATCATCATCATCATCATCATCATCATCATCATCATCATCATCATCAACTGTGTGTGTGTGTGTGTGTGTGTGAGAGAGAGAGAGAGAGAGAGAGAGAGAGAGAGAGAGAGACTCCAAAGGAATTTAAGGCAAGCAATTCAATGTAATCCTAAATTTATTTATTCCCATAAATTTCAATAGGGCTTACTACTAAATGAGTGGGCACAGAATGCCCTCTGTATTATTAAGAAGACCACTTGGAATAAAACACAAGCATGCACATACAACCACTGTATGCAGTTTGGAAAGTGAAAAATAAAAGACAAGATTCACCACAATTTCTCTTGCAGAGTTAGAAATAGGGTTTATTGAAGTGCAAGGCAGGCAAGCAATTTGGTTTTGTGAAAGTGCATATGGTGAGAAATAGACAGGCAAGTGACTCCTGCATGGAATACTTAGAACTGCTGGCAATGTGTAGTCATTGAGAAGAGTGTGTTGAGGTAGGAGTGAATGATTGACTGTGTTTCATGTTTCTCTTTCTCCCCAGTCTCTCAAGGAAGCAATTCAGGTCTTCCTGGAACCCAGTTTGAAAAAAATATATATAGAAAATGATAGGTGACCCAAGCTTTATTTACTCAGTTACAAAAATGTGCTTTAAATAGTTTTTAAAAATTTCAAAAATAATCTTAATATAACTGCAGCTGAATAAACGATCTGAAGGTGTTTGGCCATATTTCTTCTCAGCAGATCCAGCTTGAGGCAAATGAAATTCTCATGTTCTCAGCATAGAGTTGCATATTTCAGTTCATTACACAAACGATAGATTAGCTTTCTCTCTCCCTCACTTTCCCATCACATAAACATACAGTAAAAAAAGATAAGAAGCAGGGAGGGTTTGGGCCTCAGAAAAAGTCATAGATAGGGATCTCCTTTTGTTAAGATGCTTGCAAGCCAGTTATTTAAATGCTGACATCACATCAAAACCCATAGATTATACCATGGAAAGGCAAATGCAATTCTTTCACATCCAAATATTGCTCAGTTTTAGGAATTCCTTTGCAGGCTTAAGAAGCTCCTTTATGTTACTTCCTAAGCTGTTTTGGATTCCATGATCCATGATGCCCCTCAGTTGTGCATTAAAAAAAAAAAAAAGTTTACTGTGANGTGCATTAAAAAAAAAAAAAAGTTTACTGTGATAACTGAGATGACACATATCTAAGAATTAAATGAACCTTTACACATTGCAGTGGCTTGAAAGTTATGGAGAAATATGGAGACCCTGACCCTGAAAGGAATTCAATGATAATTGTATGTAAACATTTATATATTTAGCCTTGATAGACGGAAGGAAGTGAGGGGGGGAAAGATCAAGATGTTATGTGTTAATTCTCATATAAAAAAGAGAGAAATAGGCTTTCAAGGTTATTGTCATTATGCACTGCAATAAGAAAGCACTTTCATTAGTTCATATAGTGTCTATCTGGTCTGACTCAATTGATTCACTTCTGATAAAGGCCCAGTCCCACTGGCCGACGGACGCAAAATGTATGCATAAAGGACACAGCGGATGAGCAAAATTTTGGGGGTGGCTCCATCCGTTGTCATCCGCTCCAAAAAAATGGTGAAATTTGCATAAACAGAACGGAAAGAATGGAAAAGAACGGAGTGGGTAAGTATGTAGCGGGGATGTTTAAACGGATGTTTCATGAGAAAGCCTAGCGGATGAAAGCGGATGGAAAGTGGATGACACCTCCGAAGGGTTCCGGGGGAGAATTTCGAATGTGATCGCATAGCAGAAGGGTGGATGCATAGCGGATGAGCGGATACATCACATACGCCTAACGGAAACAAAGGGGATGCCGCACGGATGTATATTGGAATGCAAAGCTTCACTGCGCATGTGGGGAGTATGAAATTGTGTCAGCTGGCGGATTAAAGAGGAGGATCACACACGCAGTCAGCATACAGGGGAAGATTGCTGCCATATATCATGAGGAACACAATAGGTTCCATTTGTTCAGGCAAGAAGAGGAAGCCTGTGCCTACCTCGTTCAAGCCTTGCGAAGGTGAAGAAGGCAAGAATCAGCATCTCACCCATTGGCACTGACTCTGAAGCTGCTGCTGTGGCTGCTGCTGCTGCTGCTGCTGGTGGTGGACTAGCCCCAAGGCCCTCAAAAGTCCTGATGCTGAAGCCCTGCTGGCTGAAGCCCCTGAAAGGCCCTGCTGAAGCCCCTGCCAGACGGAGGAAGAGGCAAGGGAAGGAGAAGGGAGAGAGGAAACAGTACACCATTTCTGAGGAGGCATGAGGATGAGGTGCTGGAATGCTGAGGGAGATACGAGTACTCTGGAGAAAAGGCCACAGACTCTTATCGCGACACACAGAAGAAGCAGGAAGCTTGAGAAGACAAGGCGAGAGAGCCTGGGGTACAACTGCAGAAGTACTCCTGTGATGCTGGAAGCACAAAGCTACACCTCAAGAAAATCCGGGCAGGCCTGCTGTCAAGCTCACTGACCGGAGATGTACGTCATGGCCAAGTGCAATTTTCCTGGAGGGTGAGATTCCGCCCCAAACAAGGAGCAGCACCTCTGGAGACTCCTCTCCTCAGACAGCCCACAGACAGGCAAGCCTCTTCCCAGCCAGGAGCCAGCTACCCTTGTCCCAGGCAGGTGTCTTCAGAGGGCCCCACAGCAGAGACCCCCCCCCGACAGCTGCACTCCCATGCCGAGGACTTGAGGAACCCGTGGAGGATGACGCCCTGCTGTCCACTAATGGAGGAGCAACAGCAGCCACCAGAGCGCAAGCCACCCCACACCCCACTTCAGAGGATGCAGGCAGAGAGGCAGAACTGGAGGGCCAGGACACGGTGTTGCTGTTGAGATCAGGGACACAATTCAAGACCACACAGAACATTCCTCCTCAGCTTGCGTCCACTTGGACAGAGCAAGTTTCCTCGGGCCGGAAACACCTTCATCACCTATGTGAGCCAAGACCCCTGAGGACCTGCCAAAGGCCCAGTACCAGCGTGATGACGCAGAAGATCAAGCAACTTATGCACAACCCTCAAGGCCCAGGTGACCCAGTCCAGGTCTATGTTCCTTCCACCCCAGGTGATGGTCACAGCCCTTCCACAGCTTTCACCAGCCCCTCACCTACCAAGGCACGGACTACCAGGACTTCTCACAGCAGAGCAGAAACTTCCCAGTCAGGCCGGTCATCGGACGCCACAGACGCCAGTCCTCACCCAGCTGGCAGACAGACAGATCCACTACTGCTTCCTCCCCAACCCTTCCTCCACCCCATAACCCAAGTTCTGTCAATGGACAATCTGTCATTCAGTATGTGGGCCTGACATCCAAGTCCTTGATGAAGGGCCTCTCAACCTCAAATGGGACTGAGTCAGCTCTTGGATAGCTTCTTGAACACAAACCACCACCATGTTTATACCCTCGGGGCCAACACACCAATTGGTGGCCTCAGACCAGCACTCAAGCCACAGCACCTCCACAGTCCTCTGCGCTTACAGCTGAACAATAGACATGCTCAGAGTGACTGAGAATAGTGCCAGAGACTGAGTTGTTACCTGTTAAGTTTTATCTTTGCTATAAGACACTTTACTTGTTCATTTTTGCTTTTTAATAAAGTCATAAGTTTTACTAAAACAGTTATTAATAAGGTTATCTTTGCTTCAACACATTCTTGGTTCATTTTTTTTACTATTAAATAGGTTGGTGAAAACTTTGAAAAAATGGTTCAATCCTTTGCATGCTTGTGGGATAGGTAAGGATCGTTGTGGGATAGATAAACCTCCAGTGCATGCATAGTGAGACTGTATGGTCCACCCTCCCAGTTGCCACACATATGGCCTTTATTATCAATAACAATTTATTCATTGATCAACACATTTCAAAATAAACAAAGCTCTTTATTAATGCCCTTTTCATTGTAGGCCCACTCAACATACATGGCACAATCTCATCAGTGTTATGCGACAGCCTCAAGGAAGCATCCATTAATCATCTATCATCCTGTCTACACTCCACTGCTCCAGCTGGGGAGTTCACCAGGTGTCTCAGGAGGTTGTGCTGCTTCTTCCTTTCACGTGAAGCTCTGTTGGGGCCTTGTACATCCACAGTGTCTGTCAGGTTTCATCCTTGCCTCCATTCACAGGATCCATATCCCATTCCCTTGTGGACGGTCCACAAGCCTGTTCTGCAAACCTGGATAGTGGTGCCATGAGATTGTGCAGGATGCAGCAACCTTCCATGATGCTCTTCCACGTCCCTGGTCATGCTGCATGGTGGTGAGAAGTACCTGGAACCTGTTGGCCAGGATGCCAAAGGCGTTTTCACCACCGTCTTGCCCTGGACAGCCTGTAGTTGAAGAACTTTCTTCATGGGTGAGGTATCTTTGAACTGTAGGCTTCATGAGGTAGGTTCTGAGAGGGAAGCGTCATCACCAATGATGAAGTAGGGCACATCTTGTGTGTAATTGGGTGGGGGTCTGGACCTGGAAAACCCATGATGAGGTTGCGTTCCAGCCCATCCTTGAGGTCACTGGTTGTATAACTGGCCTCTGAAGCTGAACCTTGCCTGAAGCATTGATGTAATGAACCTGTAGTCAGCATCAACCATGGCAAAGAGGATGAATACTGAAGAAGCCCTTGTAGTTATAATAAGTGGACCCTGAGTTGACTGGAGCTTTGCAGTCCACGTACTTCCCATCTATGGCTGCAAGGATTTGGGGAAACTTCCACCTGAGGAGCTCGTTCACATATTCTTCAATGATGGCCTGCACCACATCTCTGACCACTTTGCTGATGTTCTAGTGTGGCACCCTCCACGCATACTGCATGTTTCTGTATGTGGTTCCAGAGGCCAGGTGCCGCAGAGTCAGTGCCACCTTCAGTCCAGGGTCAGGTTGGGATGGAATTGGTGCTCGGCTTGGTCAACCTGGGTCCCAGACGCCTGTACAAGTTCTCAAACATGGCTGGTGGCATCCTCATAAAGTGATGGAATGCACGAGGGTCTTCATTCTCAGCTCCATCATCAACTGGTCATACAGTCCAAACTCCATTCTTCTCACGATCCGTCCTTGGACCCACACAGCTCTTGACGTCTCCTTCTTCTCCTTCTGTGTAAAGCTTGATACAGTCTGAACAGGTTTTGGTTCTGGTGATGAATGAGCGCAGCTATCATATGGACTGTTTCATCATCCATGGTGGAGAACAATTGATGATGTTGAAGACCAAGACCAAGGGTGAAGAGGTCTGTAACACACAGTTGCTGGTCTCATGATTTCCCCCCCCTTTTTATAGAAAATTGTGGTTGTCCACTAGGTGTCCTTCTGCATACTCTAGACTTACTCTAGACATCCTAAATATATGAGATACACCCCAGATACAAACATTTTGTCTGTCCCGTGTACCTTTTGTTTCCTCCCTCTTTCCATTTTCAGCTGCAGTGGATGTGAATTGAGGGGATGGCCAGAGGATACAGAGATGATACGGCGGACTTTTAACGGATGATAACAGACATAGAATGTTTTGTTGCCCGTATATGTCGCAGATGTACATCGTACACGGCGGAAAGTTCATCTGTTCACAAAGTTTTGTGCAGCTCAAAAACTTCTTGCATGGATGAAATCGCAGTGGATGGATGCTCGACAGATAGAGCATATGAAACACGTATGCAGTGAGTACATAACAGATGCATAGCATTTTCCAATGGAAGGCAAGCTTTTTTAAATATTTTACATCCTCTTTGCATCCGTAAGTGCAGTGGGACTGGGCCTTAACTTGGTGATTTTGTGGAAAGTCCTTCGTCTCCCCAAATGAGAGGAAAAGAGGATGAAAAGAAATATACAGTGTGCAGGAACTCTATAATAGATGCCTGCTTTTGCTGCCTTCTGTTCCTGCTTCTTTCCTCCAACAGCCATTGGACTGTGATGCATTGTACTAATCCTGGGGACATTATTCAATTATTGTAGAGAGGGATGGTATAAATTGCCACTCGTGTGTTCCCTGTTCTACCCTCAAAAAACAAAGAATTTTAATATTTGAGCAGGAGAAATTGATATTAGCGAAACCTGGATGCTGGACCTGCATGCCCCTCAGAAGTCAAGAACATATGTTATATTTACATTTCTCATTTCATGCTCTTAGGGTTCAGATGAAGGGAGCAATCAACCATCTTTCAACTAGTCAAATGGGCACATTCTAAGAGTTGGATTAGCACATTAATTCAGAAGCAAGAAATATACGACCTGACCCTTTCAGCCAACAATTGTTTAGTTCTCTTGAAAATGTGATAAAGTGGAGCTTCAAGAGCTTAAGGCCCTGTCACACTGGCTGACGGATGCAAGACATTTGTAAAAAGGACACAGCGGATGAGAAAAATGTTCCATCCGTAGTTATCCGCTCTCAAAAGTGCCCCGAATTTGCATACCAACCAGAGCAGACAACAATGGAAAGGAACGGACGGGGGAGGACGTAGGGCGGATGGAAAGCGGATGCTCCATGGAAGCCTAGCAGATGGAAGCAGATGGGAGCGGATGGCACATCCGCAAGGCTTCCATGGGAGCACAGCAAAGTGGACGCGGAACGGAAAGAGTGGATGCAGAGCGGAGGCAGAGCGGATACCATGGATGCACAGCGGATGCTGAGCGGATGAAGCAGATGCAGAGCGGAAGCCTAGTGGATGCCTAGCGGAAGCCTAGCAGATGCCTAGCGTTCACTGCCATGCAGGGAGGATTCATTGCGTCAGCCCCGCGGATATAAAGGGAGGCAGCTCCCAAGCAGGTCACATTCAGAGGAAAGACCTGCTTCAGAACACAGCTTGCCAGCCAGCCAGCCAGCCAGGCAAACCAAAAACAATGGGGAAGAAACGGAAGCCTCTGCCATCTGCTGCCAGCCCTGGCAAGAGGGACAGGGTCACCCTCCCACCCCTGGCCCTGACTCTGCTTCTGCTGGAACTTCTGCTGCCCGGCCTCGATCTTCCTGGTGCTGGAGCTTCTGCTGATGCTCCTTCTGGAGGTGGTGCTTCTGCTGATGCTACTTCTGGTGGTGGTGCTTCTGCTGGTGCTTACTCTGCTGATGCTGCTCCTGGTGCTGGTGCTTCTGCTGGTGCTTACTCTGCTGGCACTGCTCCTGGTGCTGGTGCTTACTCTGCTGGCGCTGCTCCTGGTCCTGCTGGTCCTGCTGGTGCTTCTGGTGCTTCTGGTGCTACTGGTGCTGCTGGTCTGCTGGTCCTGCTTTTGCTGCTACTGTTGTTGCTTCTGGTGGTGGTGGTGTGGAGGAGCAGCCCCTACAACCTCGAAGCCCCTCTGATGAGGGCCCTATGGCCCTGCCAAAAGGAGGAAGAGGCAGATGCATGAACGGGAGAGGAGGCAATACACCATAGAAAAGGAACATGAGGAGGAGGTGCTGGAGTGGCTGAGGGAGAACGAGTATCTATGGCGGAAGGAACACAGGCTCTATCAAGACACCAAAAGGAAGCAGGCTGCTTGGAGAGAGAAGGCGGAGAGCCTGGGCTAACACTTTGGAGGTGCTCCTCGGCTGGTGGAAGCAATGCACATGACACTGGTACGGGAAGCTGCACCTCAAAGAAATCTGGCCAGGCCGCGGTCATGGAGGAAGGGCTCTTGCAACATCACGGGGCTTTCAGAAGCGGCCGTGACTGAGGACGAGCTTTCCTTATTATGAACGACGACACCTGTACGTGATCGGCCAAAGTGCAGCTTGTGCTCTGTCGAGGGAGGACTCAGGTCACACCAAATTGGCTGCACTGTGAGCAGCAACTCGCAGCCCACGGCTCTCAGCTCTACCTTACACAGTCCAATATCCAGCGTGGAGACCCTGCTTTCAGCCACAGCGATGCCATACCTTGTGGAGCACGTCATCGCTCCCGAGCCTTGTATGCTCCAAGACAAGGAGATTTTGTCGATGAGGACGATTCGTGCGTAGATGATCGCTGAGCACTTGTTGAGGCCTCCTTGATACTGTCTTTGTTACTTTTGACCACTCGTTGGCGTGGAGATTGTGCGGTCCGTGGAGTGTTATCTCATTTGTATACGCACGGGCTTGGTGTAATTGAAAGGAATGGACGAAGATTATACTTGTGCCTGTCACACACTTGCTTCCATGTACTTTATAATCTATAATATACAGTCTTAGGTGAGCAAGCCCAAAACTTCTGCTAATGGAAATGGTTTAAACGCACCCTTCTGCATGCCACCGCTCTGTTGGGCACAACTGGGTCACATACGCGATAGATGTGGACTGGAGGAAGGGAGGATCAACCTTGATGGGATGCGCGTAATGAGACGTGGGCGTATGGATGCACTTACGAGCCTGAGTCCGGATACCTGTCTTGAGAATGTGAGTAAAGATAACCTTGTGGAGGAGATCAGATAAGACATATATCTCCTCTATCTCCAGGTGCAAGCTATAGGTAGAGTGGAACTCCATATTGGCAAGCACGCCCACTCCCTCCCCAGTAGCCAACACCTTGCCTAGCCTCGGTCTCCTCCTCTCTATGTAGATAACTATGACCACGTTAACACATTGAACAGCATGTTTGGACAACTCCAGTGATAGGTGCGTTACAGCGATAGTATAGCAGAAGAAATAATCACAATATAATATAATTCGGCCTTATGGCCACACAATATGAACCCCCTAAGCCTACACTACATAGGCCACCACACTCTCATCCGTCAGTCCAGGCCTGCTCCTGCCACATTCGCAGAGATGACTGGTGCACTCGAAGGGCACAGCACATCCATTCAAGCATACTTAAGCGCATTTTCCACAGGCTGTTCCCTCTCCGGCCACTTTACCAAGGCTAATGGCTACGCCAGAGACCTGGCTCACGCTGCAGGAGGACGATATGCAGTGCTATCACAGGGGCGCTCCTCCCCAGTCCGTCGCAGGTATGCTTTGTCATTCCCTTGCACGGTAAGGTTCGGCATCAGCTCTCGGGTACCGAGGTGAACCTTGCACATCCTCAGTGTCTATCAGGTCATTCCGCGCCTCTACCGCCGATGTCATTCCGCCCACATGGTCCATAGCCACCATATGAGCTACCACCCACGCCACAGATGCCACTTGTTGACGGTTTCCCCACAAAAAGCCGCCCCCCCCCCCCACCGCCAGTCCTGGCCTCATCATTTTCCCCCCTGTTGGGCCAAGGAAAACCCCCCTTGGGGGGTCTTAAGCTCGGCGAGATCCAGATCTCTCAGCGCCCCCCCCAATTGCAAAACCTGACTAACGTGCTTCGCTCGCACCGCAAACACAAGAATTGTTCTTTATTTATAGTCCCGTGCTGCCATCAGAATGTCAACGGGCAAGCTTTCGTCACTACGATGCTCATCTTCACGGTCTCTGGCGCGGAGTGCTGCATGGTGGTGGACGTGAAACCGTACCAACATGTTCGGTGAGAGAGCAATTGTGGCTCTCAGAGCATCACGCGAAAGGCCGTGTGTGGCCTGTCAGCCCACAGCTGTCTAGAGAGCTTCTTCAACACTGTCCCATTTTGTCTCCTCGGGGCCAGGCACCGCACAGCTCGGTCGCTTCAGGACCAGCACACTTCTCTTAGCACGCAGCCGACCCCTCGGCACAACCAGCCTGCGACCCCTTTGTCACAGCCCTGCTGATATGAGAGGCACCCCCTCCCTCCGAGTGACCAACGATGTATCGTCGGGCCGTGGAGGTGAGGTGAGCCTTACCCTGTGAATAGGATATTGTGGTGTGTTGTGCATTTGGAGCGCACTTTTCGAAGCTAGGATATGGGGGTGCTTTTCTTTTTTCAGACGAAACCGTCGGAGAACAGGTGCGTCCATTAGCAATATTGGGCACTCGTGATAGATGGATGCGCATACGCGCCACAGTCGTGTTTCGTTATCGATGGCCGCCTTATGGCGGGCTCTATATTATGTGCGAATCAAGGATTACTGTGGAAATACCCTGAGTATCGCATGTGCTTCAGTCATTCACACCAACGCACCCACCGCTAGAGGTACGTCTAACGAGGCTGATATAATCAGCAGCGTTCTCTTAATCTCTATAGTGCACGCCCTGTATCACTCGTGTATTGCGCGTGAAGCACCCACCCACAGAATTAGATTACACATGGCGCAAACTTTGTCAATCAGGTTCGTAGAATTGCAGGACAAGTGTCTGAAGGAAGCAATCCTAGAAATCATTCTTATCATCCTGTCTTGCCACTCCACGTCCAGCTGGGGAGTTGCACCAGTGTCTCAGGAGGTTGCGGCTGCTTTCTTTCCCTTCACGTGAAGCCTCTGTTGGGGCTTTCACATTCTTAGTGTCTATCAGGTTTTCGCCCTTGCCTCCATTCCCGGCCAGGCTCCATGTCCCATTGCCTTGTTCGGAGGTCCACGAGCTGGTTCTGCAAACACTGGGTAGTGGGTGCGCATGAGATTGTGGCAGGAATGCAGCAAGCTTTCCACGATGCTCCTCACAGTCTGTGGGTGAATGCTGCATGATGGTGAGAAGTACATGGAACCTGTTGGCGCCAGGATGCCAAAAGCGTTCTCCAGCCACTCCACCGTGATCGCCCGATGGCCAAACGGCTTAAAGTGTAAGAATTGATCCTCTCGTGACACACTTGTGTGATGAAGGAGGTTCGTAGAGAATAGTGTAGTTTGGGCTTCAGTGAGGTAGGTTCTGAGGGAGAAGGCGTCACTGCTTCGATGGGGCCCAGCGATGAAGGTAGGGCAGGGCATCATTCGCTCGCGCGTTCGAGTGTTGTCTATGTAATCAGTGCCTGCGTAAAAAGTATTCATGGTATAGGGAGGTTCGCGTTCTCGGACCTCGGGATCTGGACAGCCCATCTCGTCTAATGGTTGTCGTTCCATGGATGACGCGTGTGAGTCATCTGTAGCGGTAGTGATCAACGCCGCAGCCGCCCTTCACTGTGCGAGCTGCAGATCAGAAGCAGGAACCTGACCTTCCTGTCTGAAGGTTCTAAGTCAAATGCATAAAATAGATAAAGATCAGCCGTGATACAGATTCTCACGGCGGATGTGCTGGAAATGTCTGTCAGAAGGTTGAGATGCACTCGGAGCGTGTAGATAAGTGTTGAAACGATAGGATATTCGACATCTGGTTCGAGTGGCATCTGCGGAGGAAAATAGATAGAGTGATCGTCCTCTCAGGTCACTGGTGCTATTATTGTGTTGTGTGTGTTTGGTGGACGCTCTCACTCTCTCGCATCACAAGATATATATAGAAGTACGAGGTACGCTTAGGTTAGATCAGCTCTGCAACCTTCTTTCCGCCTCTTCAGTGGAGGGACTGGAGGAGCTTTCCTCCAGGTATTGCTTCGATGATGGCTGCACCAACTTCTCTGACCACAGCCTTCATTGCCTTGATGGTGTTGTGTGGTACCCTCGCAGCCGGTACTGCATGCTCCTGTAGGTGGTCCCTGGAGGCCAGGTGGGGCACAGAGTCAGTGACCGTTCAAGCCTAAGGGTCCAGGCCTGGGCTGGAAGTTGGTGTTCTGCTTTGGTCAACCTGTTTCAACGGTCCACGAACTTCATCAAAAAACATGGCTGGAGGCATCCTCATGAAGTTTGGAATGCAACGAGGGTCTTCGTTCTCAGCTCCACCATCAGCTTGTTGTACAGGTCCATACTCTGTTCTTCTCGCCGATCCATCTTCAGACCCAGACCTTCTTGGACGCATCCTTTTTTTTCGCCATGAACAGTTGAAAGAAGCGCTGTAGATGGCTTCGCACTGTTTGCAGAATGACGGTGGTCTACCGAAAAGGACTGTGTTACGATCCATGGTAAACATCAATGGATGCTGTGGAAGAGAAGAGCCAAATTGAAGGCTGCAGGATGATCTGCACAGCAGGGCTGCTGGACTGACAGTGAGATCCAGGTGAGTTCCTCCCCTTTTTAGTCGGCAATATAGGTTTTCCACTAGGTGTACTTTTGCATCACTCTAGGCATCC
Organism: Laticauda laticaudata; assembly: GCA_004320025.1. Classification (NCBI taxonomy): domain Eukaryota; kingdom Metazoa; phylum Chordata; class Lepidosauria; order Squamata; family Elapidae; genus Laticauda; species Laticauda laticaudata. Next base: position 14,413 of record BHFT01026029.1, read on the forward strand.
TCTAGACATCCTTATATCTGAGATTGTCCCTTCTGCGAATGTTTTTTCTGTTTTAAATGCTTTCTTGTGAGCTGCATCCACCCTTTCATCAATCCTCTACTCCATCGCGTGCTACTAACGTTGCGGCGTCCGTTCCACGTCCGTTTCGCTTTCCTGCCCTGTGTCCGTTTTCCGCTGGATGCGGTATGTGAGTTTTGCGCCAGATGCGCAGCGGATGCCTAGCGAATATAGTGGCTGCAATAATGGATGACGACAGATGTTAGAACGGCTGTTCCTGTATGCATTGTGGATGCAGAACAGAACGCGTATACTTTTTCCTACTCCACGCGTTGGATACATTTTCCACTCAAAAAGTTTTGAGCAGCTCAAAACTTTTTGAGCGGATGAAATGTCTGTAGATGGATTCTGGACGGATAGAGAGGATGAGAAACAGACGCAGTGAGTACAGAACGGAAGCATAGTGTTAACCAACGGATGGCAAGTGTTTCTCTCCGGTTTACATCCTCTTTCCATCCATTGGTGCAGTGTGACATGGGCTTTAGAAGTTGAATGTAAGGGTAACTATTAAAAAAAAAGGAACAATAGCAATGAGTTGTATGGAAATATGTATGAAGGGTAGGATGGGTCTCTTGAAATGGCAGGGTTACAATTTTGCAATTGTATTGTCATCCATCCTGGTAATTATCTATTCATTGCAATGTAAAGTCTTGCAGCCACTTGGTTGTCATCATCACAGAGAAGCCTCTGAGAAAAATTAAGATTTTTTATTGCTTGGTAGAAGAATGGTTCTACTATTCTGACTATAATGTGATGGCGGGAAATCATTCCTTTCAGGATATATTATAGTTAACAGCAGCAAAATTATTGTGGTGTGGTTTAGCTGACCATGATTATTAGAAAATGCTATTTCTGCTTTTTTATTTCCATCTTTCCCAGCCCTTTTTTGCCTTTTCCTCAAATAGAATGCCATTAATGCAAGTACACACATAAATCTAACAGTAATGTAACAAGAGTATATAGTAAACCAGAACTTATATGCTTTCCTGGAATTGACAAAAATCTGGATTTATCTTACAGAAGAAAGGCGTAGAACTAAAGCAAAACAAAATGAAATTTTTTACGTATATTGGCTGGCAATTTAATTCAGAAAACCAGATCGAATGAAAATCCAGTTAAACAAAGCAATCATGAAGCCTGTGGCTCAGAACATCTTTTTACCTATGTAATAACTTTAAAATAGACCAACTTTTTATCTTCTCAAAAATTTAGCTCAGATAAAGTAGGTCCTAATGTTGTAGTCTCACACATGTTTAATGAGGCCATGGTGGCAAGTCATACATTAGACTGATGTAAAATATGAAATATGTTTACTCACGAAACTTATAAAGGGAAGTATGAGAATTTGAATTACAAAGTGTTGCTAATATGTGTGCTTGGTTTTTTGTTACATACTGTTTTGTTCCTGCATTTAAGCTAAATTGAAATAATAGTAAAAGCATCATTTTTTTTAACTTTTGGATGATCATCTGTCATAAATAATAATAAAATTCAAATATAGTCTGATTATCAAAATTTCTCCAGGACAGATCATAAGTTTAGGACAATTATTGTCTGAAATGAATTAGTGCATGATAAAACAAAAAGGAAATGGTTTTTTTTTGGAGATACAGTAAATCAAAGCTAATGAACCATACATTGGCAGTTTTATGTTGTAGGTTATAATTAGAAAGTACGTTAATGAAATTGGGGCATTTACTTAATTGCTGTGAACAATTATTTTCAAATTAAGGCTGGAAATTAAAATCCATGATGAAGCTCAGAGAATATGTTTTCTCCTGTCCCACAGATAACTTATTTTGCTCAATGTTGACTTGGTGGTCAACAATAAAAAGTATTTGTCAGTTAACCAAAGTAAATCACATGTCAGGCCTGTGTAAAACTTGACTGAGTATACATTAGGGGGAAAAAAAAACAATTTATGTTCTATCTCAGTATTTAAGAAACTTAAGATCACCTAGGAATGAATTAAGCCACTTTTTTTTCCTTTTCTTGGCAGGGGGAACTAAATTTGAATGTAAATTGGGGTTGATAAGGTCAAAGAAAAACTGTAATTATCATTTATATAACTGGTTTATGCAACCAATCTTTATTTCCCAGCTAAATATTTTCCCGCATTTGCATATAGATTTTCACCATTAGAATTTAAAATGCAAGACCATGTCTCGGAGAAAATATCCTTGAGACATAGGATATTAAAGAACTTGTCTGTAAGAGGAGAAGGAAATGTGCAGACACAGGAGAATAGCACAGGAAATGTGCAGACACAAGAGACAGTGAAAATCTACTTCCATTGGTCCTCTGTCACTGATGTTCTTTTAGGAAAAAAAGAAGCATGTCAAATCCATATTGATGATCAAAGCAGATCTGGGTTTCAAGATCCAAAGCTTTCTCATTCCTCCAGCACTCTTGATAGGGAGAATATTTACCAGAAAGATGCATTGGATTCCTGACCAAAATGCAGATTTAATTACTTGCAAGTTTAAAATTATATGCAGATTGTCACAAAAATGGAGTGAAATTACCTGTATGGAAATGTAGAGTGGGAGCTTATTTGTGATAATGCCTTTATCAAAGTAATCAAAAAAAACCCATGTGATGCAGATGTCATTAGATTATGAATCCTACTGGATACAATCTACTACCATCTGTCAAAAACTGTGTAGACTAGAGTCTGCTTTGGGTGGAAGGGTTGGACTAGACCTACAAAGTCCCTTCCAACTCTATCAATGTGTATCTGTTAATTTCATCAAGAAAGGCTGCTTGCTGGTCCTCAAGTTAATCAGATAACTTGTCTGTATTGATCTCAGGAACACTAAGCCTGTTCTGTATTGAACATCTGAAGTGAATTCTATTTGATTATCTCTAAAATAAATAAAATTCAATAAATGTATTATTTCTATTGAATTTTAAAATCAGCATCTAAAATGCAGGATTAAACACAACAGACTATTTTATACCTTTTCTTCTATATTAAACATTAAAGGCACATTTTTCTGCAAAATTTAGCTGGAAATATGCACACAGATACATATGTGTACCCTCAAAAAGCAAATCTCCAACAAGCAATAGAACAAATGAATTTAGTAGCCAAAACTGTATTCTGAGCTTTCTGAAGAAAATATAAAATATTTATTTGATGACATTACTAAATCACTGATACTCTACCAGTATAAATTGGTATACATTGTAGCTACTAACATAACTGAAATTGACATTATAATTTGTGCTCCATCTTTCCCTGGTACTAATTGATAACTAAGATTTTTTTGACAATTAATTAAGATTTTTAGTCTGCCTAAATATTCATAGGCTAATTTCCTAAAATACAATCTGAACAAAATGTACATTTAAAAAAATCTTTAGTAGATAAATCACTTCTGTCAATTTATTTGTCTTTTTGACATATCTGTTTCTATTTATTGTGAGGATTGATAAATCTCTTTGATTTCAAGTGCTTCCTCTGTAAAATTGGCCAGCATCTACAGGGAAGAAAAAATATTTTTTCACAGTTGGGTAAGAGGAATTAGAGTAATTAAATACTTGTATTATTCACACTTCAGTGGAATTACATAAGTACACCTTACTATTAGAGGCAATAAGTTTTCCTGAATGACGATGTGCTGTTAAGGCAGTATTAACTCTAAGCAATCACAGAAATAGACTTTCTCCAGTATGAGTTATTTATTTATTAGATTATTTATCCCTCCTTTATCACTTTATAACTTAAGATTTCAAACATACATAATAATCTTTCCTCTTCACACTTTTCTCACAAAAAAACACCTTTTGACTGGGTTGGGTTTAGAAAGAGTGACTTTCATGCCTAAAATGGGACTAGAATGAGCTGGTCTGGTTTCTGGGCCAGCATCTTAATCAAACAGACTTTCTATGATGTATCCTACCTTGACTCTGTAGGTCTTCTGGTGATGTCTCCACTCCCTCTGTAAAGGCAAGGTCACATCGGCCGAGAATCCAAAACGTATGTAAAAAGGACACAGCAGACGAGCAAATTTTCCATCCGTTGTTATTTGGCATAAAGAGAACGGACAACAACGCTAAAGGAACGGATGTGGGTGAGGACATTTAGCGAGGATGTTAAGTGGGATGCTCAACGCGAAGCCTAGCGGATGGGAAGTGGATGGAAGCGGATGACACATCCGCAGGGCTTCCGTGGAAGAGAACAGCGAAGCGGGACGCGCAGCAGCGAAAGAGCGGATGCAAAGCGGATGCCTTGCGGATGACGCAAATGCATCATGGAGACCTAGCGGATGCCTAGCCAGATTCAAAGCGTTCACTGCGCATTGCGGGGAGGGATGGCATTGCGTTCAGCCCTGTGGATATAAAGGGGAAGCAGCTCGCAAGCAGGACCACCATTCAGAGGAAGACACTGCTGCCAGACCACATCTTCAGGCCAACAACCATGGGGAAAGAAGAGGGAAGCCTGTGCCTACTCCTGCCAGCCCTGGCAAGAAGGACAGGACCACCATCCCACCCCCTGGCGCTGACTCTGCTTCTGCTGCTGCTTCTGCTGCTGGTGCTTGCTGCTGCTGCTGCTGCTGCTGTGCTGACTCTGCTTGCGTTGCTGGTGCTTCTGCTGGTGAATGACTCTACTGGTGCTGCTGCTGGTCCTGCTGGTTGCTGCTGGTTGTAGGTGCTTCTGCTGGTGCTGACTTGCTGCTGCTGGTGGTGGGTGCTTACTGCTCTTGGCTGCTGCTGCTGCTGTGCTGCTGCTGCTGGTGGTGTGGTGGACCAGCCCCTAGAACTCCCAAAGCCCTGCTGCTGAGGGCCCAGAAGGCCCTGCCAGAGGGAGGAAGAGGCAATACGCATGAACAAGAACGGGGAGAGGAGGAAATACTCCATTGAAGAGGAACATGAGATGAGAGTGCTGGAATGCTAGAGGGAGAACAAGTATCTATTGGAGGAAGGAACACAGGCTCTCTATCGAGACACCAAGGGAAGGAGGCAGCTTGAAAGGAGAAGGCGGAGAGCCTGGGCTACACTTCGGATGTCCTCCTGGGGTGGTTGGAAAGCAATGCACACTGGGTATGGGAAGCTGCACCTGAAAAAGGCTGGCCAGGCCGCCGGTTAAAGCTTCACCGACCGGGGAGACCTATGTTCATGGCAAAAGTGCAGCTTCTTGGAGGGTGAAATCTGCCACCGAGGAGCAGCCCCTCTGTCAACCCTCTCTTCTCAGGCACCCACAGACAGCCAGTCCTCTTCTTGGCCATAGAGCAGCTCCTCTGTCCAGGGCAGGTATCTTTGGAGTGCCCCCACGACAGAGACCCCCCCGACAGCTGCACTCCCCGTGCCATGGAAGCACATGGAGGATCCCTGATGCAGATGGAGCAAGAAGAGGCCGCTGCCACAAGAGACCAACCCCCACCCACACCAGCTCCCACCTCCACAGAAAGCAGGCAGAAAGCAGACCAGAGGGCAGAGCCACACTGTCCTCTTGGAGATCAGGGACACCATCAAGAGGAGCAGCGTAGATTCTCCTCTCTCAGCTGGTACACTTTGACATACCATCCTCTAACAGAAAGCCCTTTCCTCACCTACGTGAACCAGAACCCTCATGGAAATGCCTGAAGCCAGTACCAGGTGATCAAGGAGAGGATCACAGGTCTTTCTGCACCCACGCTCCAGGCCCAGCTGAACCTGTTTCTGACCCCACTCCAGGTCTGCTCCTCCACCCAGGTGATGTCACAGCCCTTCCAAGGCTTTCCACAGGCCCTCACCTACCAAGGCTATGGCTACCAGGAGTTTCCAGCAGCACCAGGCAAGCCCTTCCCAGTCCAGGCACGGTACATCACACACCACAGGTGAGCCACTGATGCCACCATACCACCAATACCACTGATGCCACCGATGCCACAGATTGCCACTGATGCCACAGATGCAGCCCACCGACGCCACAGATGCCACCGGCGCCTCACCTTGCTCAGCTGCAGACCACACAGCCCCACTATAAGCTCCTCCTTCCTCCACCCCACATCAAAGCCCGGCCTCAGAACATCTGTCATCGGTCTTGGACTGAAACATCCCGTGTCCTGGAGGAAGGGCCTCTCAACATCACAGGACTGAGCCAGCTCTCTGAGAGCTTCCTGCACACACCATCCCCTGTTGTCTTCTCAGGGCCAGGCACCCCAATGGTGCCTCAGACCAGCACTCCAGCCACTGCCACCTCCACAGGCCCCTGGGCCTTCACCCCTGAGATGATGGGCACGCCTCAGAGTGACTGAGAAGAGTGCCAGAGACTGGGTTGTTACCTGTGACTTTTATCTTTGCTTGGGACACTTTTCTTGGATCATTTTGCTTTTTTTAATAAACTCCTATAGTTTGTTATTGATAAAGGTTAATATTTGCTTTACACACTTGGTTCAGTTCTTTTACTTAATAAAGTCCTTGGTGGAAATTTTTTAGAAAATTGTTTAAAGCCTTTGCATGCTTGTGGGATGGGTAAGGATAGCTTTGGGATGGAAAGCTGTGGGATGGGTAAGAGATACCTTGGGATGGATAGCTTGTGGGATGGGTAAGGATACCTGTGCGGATAAGGCAGGAATACTTGTGGTATGGGTAAGGATACATTGGGATGGGCAGGGATACCTGTTCGGATGAGTTAATAGCTGTTGGATGAGGTAATAGCTGTTGGGATAGCATAAGTCTCCAGTGCAAGCATTAGTGGACTGTATGGTCCCCCCTCCAGGTGCCACACCTATGGCCCTTTTATTATCAATAACAATTAATCATTCATCAAACACATTTCAATATAAACACAACTCCTTTATTAAATGCCCTGTTCATTGTAGGGCCACTCAACATACATGGCACAAATCTCATCAGTGTGATGAGACAGGCTGAAGGAAGGATCCATTAAGCATTTAACATCCTGTCTTGCCACTCCACTGCTCCAGCTGGGGAGTTGCACCAGTGTTTTCAGGAGGTTTGCACTGCTTCTTCCCTTCACGTGGCAGCTCTATTGGGGCCTTGCACATACACAGTGTCTATCAGGTTTTATCCTTGCATCCATTCACCAGTCTCCGGGTCCCCATTGGCCTTGTTGGAGGTCCATGGAGCCTGTTCTGCAGACTGGAGGGTAGTGGGTGCACATGAGATTGTGCAGGAGCAGGAAGCTCCCACCGATGTTCCTCATGGTCTCTGGGTGATGCTGCATGGTGGTGAGAAGTACCTGGAACCTGTTGGCCAGGATGCCAAAGGCGTTCTCACCACCCATCTTGCCCTGGGACAGCCTGTAGTTGACAGATCCTCTCTTCATGGGTGAGGCATCTGGAAGTGTAGGGCTTCATGAGGTAGGTTCTGAGAGAGAAAGGCGTCATCCCCCATGATGAAGTAGGGCACATCTTGCGTGTCGTTGGGCAGGGGTCTGGATTCTGGGAAGGCCCATGATGAGGTGCGTTCCAGCCCCTCCTTGAGGTGACTGGTGTTGGTATACCGGGCATCTGAACAAATGAGCCGTTGCCTAAAGCATCAATGTACATGAACTTGTAGTCAGCATCGACCATGGCAAAGCGAATGATGCTGAAGAAGCCCTTGTAGTTGGATAAGTGGACCCTGACTTGGCTGGTGCTTTGCAGGCCACGTGCTTCCCATCTATGGCTCCAACGAGTGGGGGAAGTTCCACTTCTGATACCACTGCTCTGCAACTCTCTTCCAGCCTTCTTGAGTGGTGGGGCATTGGAGGAGCTCCTCCAGGTATTCTTCGATGATGGCCTGCACCACTTCTCTGACCACAATGCTGAAGGTGTTGTGTGGCACCCTCCAGGTGTACTGCATGTTCCTGTATGTGGTCCCGAAGGCCAGGTGGCTCAGAGTCAGTGCACCTTCAGTCCAGGAATCCAGGCTGGCCGGAAGTTGGTGTTTGCCTTGGTCAACCTGGGTCTCAGCTGCTCCACAACTTCATCAAACATTGCTGGTGGCATCCTCATGAAGTGTTGGAAATGCACGAGTGTCTTCGTTCCTGAGCTCCACCAACAGCTTGTTTATACAGTCCGTACTCGGCTCTTTTCGCGATCCATCTTCGGACCCACACACTTCTTGGATGCCTCCTTTTCGCTTGTGTAGGATAGGTGAAAGAGCCTGAAGAGGGCTTCACACTGTTGTAGAATGATGGCGGCTACCAAAAGGAGTGTGCGACTATCCATGATGGAGATGATTGGATGCTGTGGAAGAGCAAGAGCAAGAGCAAGGCTGAAGAGGTCTGCCACATCAGGGCTGCTGGACTGAAAGTGAGATCCAGGTGATTTCCTCCCCTTTTTATAGGAAATATCAGTTTTCCACATCCTCTAGACATCTCCAGACATCCTAAATATCTGAGATACGTCCCCTATACAAACGTTTTTTCTGTTTTCTTTATATGCGAGCTGCATCCGCTTACATCCTTTCTATGTCCGTGCTTACTAACGCTGCGTGGATGTTTCGTATTCGTTTCGCTTCCTCCCTCTTTCCGTTTTCCACTGAGTGGATGCGAGTTGCGCGGTTGCGCAGCGGATGCCGAGAGGATACAGCAGACGTGTAACAGATGTAGAACTTTTTGTTTCACGTATGTGTAGTGGATGTAGAATGGACGCGTGGAAAGTTCATCCGCTCAAAAAGTTTTGTGCAGCTCAAAACTTTTTGAGTGGATGAAATCTCAGTAGATGGATGCTGGACGTATAGAACGTATGAATCACGCATGCAGTGAGTACAGAACGGATGCATCACGCTAACCAATGGATGGCAATCATTTTTCTCCATTTTACATCCTCTTTCCATCCGTTGGTGAAATGTGACATGGGCTTAAGCAAGTTCTTTCACCTTATTGCTATGCTGGTCATCACCCTCTCCCTCCCCCTCTTTCCCCTTTCTCCCTCTAGCATTACAGCCTTCTCAGGAGAGTTAGTCTTCACATAATATGTCCTAAATAGGTTAATTTGAGAGCTTGATCATTTGTGCATCAAATAAAAATCTTCTATTAATTTTTCCCCCAATTATTCATTAATTAACTTTTCTTTTGGCTACCCATTGTATTCTCAGGAATCTGCACTAATACAAAAGTTCAAAAGCATTAATAATATATCTTACCTAGTTTTTCAAAGTCCAAATTTCACTTCCATACAGTTAGAGCCAGCTTTCAACTAAGACCAAATAAGCAATGATCTAGGTATCAAAACTTAAGAGAAATCACTGTTGTCCCTCTTTCTGTATCATTATATAATGCAAATCTTTGCATTGGTGAGAAATGGTGCCATTTATGTTTGCTTGGGACACCATGTATCTTTGAACTGGCACGGTGTAGAGTATCATCAGGAAATCTATTGCCTACATCATTCCTTTGTAAATATAAACATATCATAGCACCTGGCTATCTTTTCCAAGGTCCTCATTGCTACCAAGTCCTCGTCTCTGGAGTATTTCTTATAACTGCTGATTTCTTTGCTATTGATAATTGATTCTAAAAAGCAGAAGCTATCCACTATTGCAGCAGTCCCTAACCTTTGTGCTTTGGTGGCCCAGATGGTAAGAAGAGGGGAACTAGGCTGTGTATGTACCAGCTTGCTGCTCAAACAAATGGAGCTGTGCATGCCAGCCCATTGCTGGCATGGACCAATTCCTAATAGGCAGGGGTGGTCTGATACTAGTTCACCCTGGTTCAGATTCGGGTGAACCAGCTGTTAATTTTATGACTGGTTCAGTGAACTGGCAAATCCCATCCCTGGTTGGGCCCACCTGCCCCTCTCAAGCGTCCCCACATGGCCTGTTTTGGATCCCAGGTAAATTTAGGGCCCACGTGAAGGCTTGGGGAGGGCAAAAAATGGGCCTCCTGGAAGTTCCAGAATGCCAGAAACAGGCCCGTTTCTGGCCTCCAGAGAGCCCCTGGGGCCTGGGGAGGCCATTTTTGCACTACAGAGTGGCTTAATGAAAGTCTCCAGAGCCTGAGGGGGGTGAAAAATAGGCCTCCCAGAGGCTCTAGAAGGCCAGAAATTGCCCCATTTCTGAATTCCAGAGAGCCTCTGGAGGCTTGGGAGGCCATTTTCACCCTAGTGAGGAAAGCCTCTGAAGTTTGGGGAGGGTGAAAGCACTCCCCACCATGGTCCAGGAGGCTGACTAAGCCACACACCCCATGGCCATGCCCACCCAACAAACATGCAGAGGACCAATTGCTAATTTTTTTTGACGCCCACCCCTGCTAATTGGCCATGCCCTGGTAGTGGGCCATGGTCCATGGGTTGTGAATTCCTTCACTATTGGACAACGGTCTAATTAAAGTAATCTGAGTCTAAAGGATAATCTCTTCTGAGATACATCCTTCACCTCCACTCTTCTGGACTTAGATTTATCTTAACATTGTTATTTAAGCTCCAACTCTTCTTCCTGTTTCTAAAGGTTATTGTCACAGCCCTTTACAAGTACTTACTGTTTTGATTTATTCTTCCAAGTTAATACATAATTTGTGTGTGTGTGATTTTTTGCACTTAGGTTCTGAAAAACTATATTGAAATTTGAATTTTAAGAAAACACATATTTTTTATTGAAAATAATTAAATCTGCATTTTCATTAATAATGCTTATATTTGTGAGTTAACAATTTAATATATTTTTCTCCCCAGACTGCTGTGTAAGCATATAAAAATGATACAGAACATAAATTGATTACTTCCAGGCCAGTGATCTTATCAAAAAGAAGAAAACCTGAAATAACAATAAACAGAATATTCCATTCTATTGAATTTGAAAAAAACAAACAATAACTTCCTATAAGGCTCTCCAACCACACATTAATCCCTGTTACCCTTTCTTAATTTATATTGATTTATAAGACTTTCCATCTCATCAATGCAATTCTCAGTGCCTAATAGGAAATCAAATACAATAAAAGCACAGTTATGTATGTATCTTTATACTACAATGGGTCATGAATTAGAATAAACATACATTAAAATTAATTTATTATTTTTCCTCAATAAAGATTTCCAGTATATAAACTCCATTAGCTTCTTGAATCCAACCAGGATTTAAAAAGACATATTGGAAGACACGCAGCAGGATGAGTACCAACAATGCCTTCATAGGACCGCTCTCAAAGGAACAAAAATATTTTTCAAAATTCTCTAATATACTGCATGCATAAGTAACAGAGATTTTGAGTTTGATTATCTCTGAAACAGATTCTCAAAATTCCATCTTCTTGGGGAGAGTAGCCCCACTATTGAAAAAGCTCGACGAAAGGAGTTCCCTTAAAATGCCTTTTCTTAGAATATTGGTATATAGGAATCAAGGAAGTCTGCAAATCACTGGATCAATGATTGTACAATAAAAGGAATGTCAGTCATGTTCTATGCTGTAACTATGTATGTGCAAAAGTACAACACACTCTACACGTGATAATTTAGTTGGCATGTTATCTACCTTTATAATAATTCTAAATCAATTTCTGTTTCATAAGATTGAATGACAAATGGTGGAAAAAACGCAGGATAATTCTTTATCTATCTCTCAACTGTTATATTAAAATAAAACAAAACCTACAAAACATGTATAATATCAGTATATCTTATGGTACCATTTTTTGTTAAACCAATGCTTCACATGCAACCTTCTATCTATATCTATCTAAAATATTTATATTCCATTTTCCTCCAAGTTGAAGGCCAGGTTACAATAGAATGAAAAACACACCACAAACTTTAATAATATAATTTTTAAAAAGATTATACTGTAGTGACAGTGAACATAATTAATAGCAGCAATAAAAAGATATAGCTTTCAGGCTTTTAAACTGTCCTTCAACTATTGTTAATCAGATGGGCATCAACTGTGACAACAACGAATTCAGTTCCATAGCTTTTCTTCAAGTTTTTTCCTCATACTAAACAGAAACCATAGGAGAGTACATTAATTTAATTAACCTTGAATAAATCCTTATTGAATTATATAGAATGATAAGTAGTAAAGCACGTGTTTGGTATGAAAAAGGTGTCCAGTTATTTACTAATAAGTAAGATTAATAGCCTGTCTTTTCTACAAGCACTCGAAACAACATACAAATGTTTTCTTTTATCTAAGTCTAGTTACTAAGATAAAATAAATAACCAGGATGAAAACCAGGAGACCATGAGTTCTAGTCCTGTCTTAGCCATAAAAGCCAACTCAGTGATTTTGGACCAGTCACTTTCTCTCAGCCCACCTCACCTCAATAATCAAAGGTTATTGTTGTATAGAAAATATGAGGAGGCAGGCAGGGAATTAGATATGTTTGCCACTTCAAGTTATTTATTAAAATAACAAAGACAGTAAATAAATAAATAATAAATAAACAACAACAACTCTTGTGCTGGGCTGAGAAAAGTGACCAATAGAGAGAGTCATCTGGTAGTTTTCCAAGGCTGAGAGTGAAGTTCAACTTGGGTCTCGTCATTCCAAGTCTAACTTTTTAACCAGGGCACCTCACTAATGGCTCAGTTGGTAGACTTATCCAGAGTGGCTAACTTTCAGAGAATTTCCATTTTTTTTTAATGAACAAAACTGACAAATCTAAACAAATTGTTTTACCTTGTTATGTAAAGGTAAAGATTTTCCCGTCCATTCATGTCTGACTCTTGGGGATGGTACTCATCTTTGTATCTTAGCTGAGGAAACCAGTGCTTTCCTATAGCACCTTTATATGAAGAAGTTGATACACTAAACTATAGGCTCTTCCACAGGGTATATTAATGTCAGAACAATTTCTAAACAGCACCTCTTACTAGACAGAGTAAGTTAAAAGAGAAGCCAAAGTTTAAGATGTTTGTGAAATGGTGTTTTATCGGTGAAAGGCATCACACCAATAGATGCCTTCAAATCCAAGCAGTAACAGATCATACCAACATCGGTACAAAGATGCAACAGATTAAAACTCATACAATATGCTATTACCCCCTGTCATGCCCCCATAGGTGTCTGATTACAAGGAGGAAGACAAGTGGCTCCATTGGCTGTATAGGAAACTGGGGAAGGGCAAAGTCAGGCTGGGCAGATCAGGGAAGAGGTAGCACAGAGAAGAGGGGGTTCAGAGGAAGACCAAGGCTCACCCCCTCTTCATCCAAGGGCATACAGGGAAGAATGGAGAAGAGAGCAAAGTGGGTTGTGTGGCTTACGAGGGAGGAAAGGACCCTGATTCCCTTCACAAGGCACACCTGGGAAGGGAGTATAAAGGAGAGGCAGTTGCAAGCTGCATTTGCCAGGAACAAATATTGAGTTTATCTTGTGTTTGGCTGTGGTTATCTGAGTTCTTGGCATCCTCCCAACTGGTTTGATTTATTGACTTGTTACTTTATTTCTGGAACTCCGTATCTTGCTCTGCTGGATTGAACTACCTTATTTTGCCTTGTTGGATTTAAAGTTTAAAGTTTTCAGTTTACAATGTTTGGACTGGAATATCTGCAGCCAAAAGCTGATGCAGGTTCATGGGAGAGTTTTTCTCCAGACCGGAAGGTAACCGGATCATTGAGGGCAAAGTTGGAGCTAATAGAGGAACTCATTCTTATTCTCTGACTGTGTTGCCTTTGTGCCACACCCCAGGTCATCACACCCCCTCTTTTCCTTCTATCTATCAAGAGATTTGTTAATACCTGATTTTCTTGTACTGTGCAGTATAGGATGAGACAGGAAAGATAAAATCTTCTTATAGGCATCTCTATAAGGTATATAAGATCCAACATTAATGGAGATAGAAAAAATGCAATCATTGAAAGGGACATAGTCACATCTATGCTTAGGAAAAGCAATGAAGCTTCAATTTGTCTTGATTATTTTTTTCCTTGGTAATAATATATAGGAGCATTTAATGATATTCTGTGCAGAATATCAACAGCTGTTAGGGCATGCCTACACTGGAAATGCGGTCTTTTGTCATGTTCTTGAAGGAATCTAATTTTCTAGAATATGGGCTGAGCCAGAACCAAATGTACTTTTTTCCCTCTATTGTTATTACTGTCAAGAAATTCCAACCATTTAAGATAGCTTTTCCCCCTCAATGCACCTAAAAACTATTTATGTTTACTTGTATTAAATAAATACTAATGCACTTTATTGGTATTAAATAACTACAAATGGACTTGCTCCAGAAAGCAAAGTAGATAATCCCTTGCACCATGCCAGAAATGTAAGCCCCATTCTTTAAAATGATTTAATCAATCCATTTTATGTCATTTCAAATAATTCAGAAAAATGTGTCCACCTTCCAAAACATCTGAATTCTAAAATCAAACAAATGAGTGCAGCTCTCATTGAAGTAATTTAGACAATGGCAGCCCAACATCTGCTTAATTATTTTAAATCATTTAGTAGTAGGTTACTGCCTTTACCATATGGAGCTCTTCTTTTGGGCCATTCTGTTTCTCTTAAATCCTTTTTTTCACATTTATTTATCCTATGTACACACTCTTCATGCTCTTCTACAGATCCTTAAAATGTTCTCAGTTTATTTTATTTTTTTTCTTTTCAAGTAGTTCACTTGTCTTCCTAGGTTATTTTAATCCCTATCATTTTATCTCCTTACTCTCCTCATCTTCTGCTTTATTTTATACTGAAGTTCATTCAAAGACACGCAGATTTCCTTCAAAGCAGAACAGCTTAGCCAGTGTTGTTCACTGTTTTTTTTTTTTCTGTTCTTCTGGTCTCTGGCTGATATTAGAGTACCTTGTCCAAAAGCTTCACAACCCACAGCCATCCCTAAATTTCTTCACACTTTGCAGGTGTGATTGCTGAGCGTGCAGGATTGTCATGTAGTTTTAACAAATGATTATTGGCATCTCACTAAGCTTGGCTTGGCAACCACTGCAAAAATTAGCTTTCTGAGCATATAGTGTAAACATGCTTTAAGTCTTCTCCAAGCCAGATGGCTGTATCAAAACAGAATGGAATTAAGAAATGGGTGAATTTGTTTGGATTTTAACAGATCATTCTTAATAGTTTCATTTATCTAAATTATTGCTAATTATATTCAGTGGCACTGCTTGAGTTCACCTTTCTAGGGACTCTGTACAAGAACTGTGTGCAACTTAACAGAATTGGATTAAAAAAAATGAGATTAGCTGAAACATCTCAATAGTAAACAGGGAGGAGGAGGAGGAGGAGGAGGAGGA
>BHFT01026030.1:0-21748 GCA_004320025.1 Laticauda laticaudata
CATCCCTGTCCTATTGTTTCTTTTATTTTTCTTATATGTATCCATGTATTCATAACTATGTTTTTACTTATATCTATCATCTTGTAAGCAATTGACAAAACAAATAAAATTAACAAATAAAAATAAATTGCCACTCATAGATGCAAGGGGAAAAGTTCTTTTTAAATATTTACTGTTACGAAAATATGCTGGAGTAGAAACACACTGCAGTGTGATTTCAAATCTGAGCTGCCATCAATCAACATTTTAAATCAACATTGGTGGATTCAACTTCAATCTTGCTACAGTAATAAAAGCTTCAGAAAATCAATGTTATAGGTTACAGGTATAGCAATTTTGTAATTTACAGTACTTTGTTTTACACATTTATATTGATATTTCTTACAATGCTATGTATATGGTAGGAAAAAAATTACAGTACAAGATGCTTTTGTGTCTTAGAGAGAAAACAAAAGCTTTAGTGGCTTTTTATCTACAGTAAAGTACATATCAACCACGTAGCACTAGCACGTAGACTTATATACCACTTCACAATGCTTTTACAGCCCTTTCTAAGTGGCTTATAGAATCGGCACATTACCCCCATTTTACCCATCTCAGAAGGATGGAAGGCTGAGTCTGTCTTGAGCCTCGTGAGAATCGAACTGCCGATTGCAGGAAGCCAGTGGTCAGAAGAAGTAGCCTGCAGTACTGCATTCTAACCACTGCACCATGGCTGTTTTATGATATGTAAAATGCATATCAGTAATGGCTCCCTGGTTACAGTTCCACCATATCACTAAACAAATACTTCTTGTTTCTCATAGGAAGATGTTCTCATTGGAGGAAGAGGGGGTGTTGGGCTGACATCAGAGATGGGGTCCTGTAAAGCAAAAGAGAACCCTGAAGAAGATCTGGTAGGAGTGCTTGGATAGAGGGGAGCACAGTCCTTGGCACAAAGAGGGATGGTTTTAAACAAATACTTAGGCTATTGAATATTTGTTCCTGATTTCACTAAACAGCCATAGCTAAATTGAACTGGGCAATATTATATTGCTGATGGTGCATTAATTAAATAATGGTTGCAGAAAATGTTGCTGAAGAAAATGTTATTGGTCAAACTTTTATTATTGCCTGTCTTATAGGAAATGATTCTGGGCAGCATACAATATAACCAGTAATTAAAACATTCTGTAAAATCAACTAAAACCATATATATGGCTAAAATAAGACAATGAGCAGGAAGATATTACATATAATGCAGTCAGTTGTGGACTTCCTATTACCAGGGGATTCCCTGGCTTTCTGAAAAAGGACTTTCTAGAAAGTCACAAGGATTGGACCTAACCATACCTTGGCAGGAATGATCTTCCAGAAAGCAAGAATTGAAGCAGAAAAAGCTTCACCTCTTTCATATGGGACTCTTTTCACATAGATCTTGCAGCATGCCTCTCCTACCAGTCCTGATGGTACTGGTAGATAAAGCTGGCAAAAAGCAGTCTCTCAGACAACCTATCCCCAAGCCATGTACAGTTTTAAAGTTCAAAATGTTATGCAATGTAAGAACAATCTCGAGGGATCAGGGGAAGAGATGCTATCTAGGAAACAATCATAGAAGGGAGTGGAAAAGCCCACAGTGGCTTAATGGTCACAGGAAGAAACCTAGCAGTCGTTATAATTGATATGGTGGTTAAAAGTGGTGACAGAGACTTGTACTTTCAGACTTGTAAGATTTTATTAATATAGCCTTATGATCCAGTAGAATTAACTTAACTAATCATGTTTTATGTCTGTCTGACTGACAGAAAATTCTTCTTCTGACCTTGAAAGTGGATATCTGGTTCCCTTTGCCCAGAAGAGCTTGGTTTATCTGAAACAAGAGTTCAAAATGGCTATTTGTGGACACAAATATTTACTTCCTCAAGATATGCCTAAATAGCAATGGTGGGATTCAATTTTTTTTACTACCGATTCTGTGGGCGTGGCTTATTTGGTGGGTGTGGCTTGGTGGTCATGTGACTGGGTGGACATGGTCAATTTGACATCACTCACGTCAAGGAGTGCCTTGACTGGCCTCAAAGAGATACAATTTCCCTCTCTATTTATTTACTATAATTGAACAATCAAAATACACTATTTAATCCTATGTATATATGCCATATGTCACATATACATATTATATACAGTAGTATCGTGTGTGTAAAGGCACAAAAAAAGATACTTTATCTACTATATATATACTGTATGTGTATGTACACACACACACACACACACACACACACACACACACACTCCAACCACACAAGAGCTCTTCTAAAATACATATAACATTCAACCTACATGTGTTTGGAAAAACACACCCATAGTCACACTTTCGCCACAACATTTAACTATAATGCTGTACATTAGAACATTGCATATATCTTCAGATTACTTCCCTAGCTGCACATGACCGTTAGACTCAGGAGATATCATGGATTGAGTAAATGTGGTGAAACTCACTTAACATACTTTGCTTAGCAACCAAGTTTTGGGCTGAATTGTGGTCATAAGTGAGGACTATCTTTGCTTGTCCTAGTTAAACTCCTCTGCAATTTTCCTCTCTGTTGAGACCAAAAATCCAGATTCCAATGATATTAAGGTCTCCTGCTGGAGCAGGGATTGGACTAGATAGCCTCCAAGGTTCCTTCCAACTTGCCATTGTATGTGTAAGGATTTCACTGCTGGTTTGGACTTTTAACTAACTTTTTCTTTGGATTCCAGGATGACCTCCAGTCATGTTAGCTGAGGAATTTTGGGAGTTGAAGTCCACAAGTCTTAAACTTTTGAAGACCCTTGACTTCCTCTCTCTCTTTCCCTCTCTTCCCCCTCTCATTCTTTCCCTCTCTCTTTTCCCTCTCTTTCTGTCCCCTCTTCTCTTCTCTCTCTTTCTTCTTCCTTCCATCTCTCCTCTAAAGCTAGGGGAGGAGACCCACTGAAAACAAACAAAAAACCACAAAAACAAACAACACCACAACACACACAACACACACACACATGCAACACACTTCAAGTGCCCACCTAAACAAACATACTCACCATTCTCTCTCATGATAACTTGTCTGGAATGAACTGATCCTTTCAGCAAGAGAAAGAAAACTTGCGGAGTCTCCGGTGGTGGCATGGAGGAAGGCTGAAGTTTTCCGCCCTCCCTTTCAGGGTCTGTGACCATTCACTCTGCAGCCACACTCACATCAAAACATTCATAAGCAACAAACACCGTACTCCTCATGCACCCCTTGCAACTCCCAGGCAGCTCCCAATGCTCATCCTGCAGCTGTGCCTCCTGCTACCCCGCCTTGCCCAATGGGTTAGCTGAAGCAGCCATGACCAGCAAACAGACCACCTTTCCTCCACCTCCCTTGAAGTCCTTGCCCTGTGTGCACACCTTTGTCACTCATTGGAAGGAACCAGAGTGCAAACTGTTTGAACACAAAATAATCTGCATTTGTCCAGAGCCTGGCAGCTCGCTGGCTGGCTGGCTTGAGAATATAGGAGTTTTAAAAAGTAGATGTGAAAAAATTGAATAAGCCTTGCCCACATCACCCTTCGACCTCGTTCTGTGCCAATCAACTGCCCCCCCCAAATTTCTCAATTTCCCACAATTAGCATACAGAAAAACTGTTGTTCTTTTGTATATTCCCCCCACCGGAGCCAGTCTCCAAATCCTGGGGGAGGTTTGGTGGGGCCTGAATCCATTGGAGGAGCCTCTTTCAAGATGGGGCTGCTCTGGAAAAGTGGTGACAGCTTCATCTCTGGAATGAACAGAGGCTTGAGCTGCTGCACCTCTTTCCCTTTCCCCCCCGGGGAGAAGGAGGAAAAGGCAATGGAGCTTGAGAATACTGCACCCATGCCTTGCTTCTCCCCCCCCCGAGAGAAGGAGGAAAAGAGCAATGGAGACTTGAGTATGCTGTACCCATGCCTTTCTTCCTTTCCCCCCCAGGGAGAGGGAGGAAGAGGGCAATGGAGGCCTGAAGGGAGGGGAGGGCAAGCTCCGGGGACACTGGGAGGGGATAGCGTGACTTGCAGGCTTACCTTTCAGCAGGAAGATCAGAGCTGCTCAGTTGGAGCATAGGGCCAAGCACCATGTGGGAAGGCAGGTTAAGCCACGAGGACCCACTGTGGAGTGAGGAGTGACTGGGCAGGGTAAGCGTAGGATGGGGCAAGTGAGCAAGATGTGACTGGGAACCAGTTTGGGGTGTGGCCAGCCAGAAGTTGCTACCTGTTCGGCGACCCATGCCAAATTATCACTACCGGTTCTCCTGAGTAGGTGCGAACTGGTGAATACCACCTCAGCTTAATAGTGCCTTTCTCCTATGTTTCAGGTTTGTGGCTCTGAAACCAGTGGCACTAGTCATTTTCTGCTCTAAGAAAATGACTTGGTGTACTGCATTCATTTGTTAGAATGAAATGCCTAGATCTTCTTTGTGCATGCCACAAAATCTGGAAATGCTGCATTTGTTCAATAAAACACTGAACAAATTTGTTAGATATCTCTAGACTTTGATTTTACATATGACATGAAGCATCTAATTTCCCTGCTTTGATTCTGTAATAATCATTTAGGTAATTAAGGAAAGATTTCTAATTACATTGATTAATCATATTTAATTTTTTTCAGAAGTTTTATAACTAGTAATTATGATTCATTCATATTTTCATATGCTTCAGTAAAAGTAAACATGACAAAAGGGATTTTTAAGCATAGCAAAAGTCACTCTGATCTCATTATACAGTTTAATATCAAAGATTTAAACTGTCTAATCAGATCAGAGTGACTTTGCAATGTATTTTCCAGTTAATTGTCACTGGAGTCTGCTGCAGCAAGTTCATGTCAGTATTGCTAGTTCTTTTCCCTTATTAATCAGTAATTCAAGACAAAAAGACTTTGATTGGAAAAGGTCCTATTCTATTAGTAAAATCACAAAAGAAATGCAGAGAAACAAACAAAAAATTAGTATTCCAATGACTCAGTTTAAAGAGGAAAGAGTTGATGGTAATAGGAAATGTTATTGCGTTTGCTTTGCATTGTTGAGTTGGCTTGCATCAAACTGTGCATTACTCCAATTTAATACATAGATAATAAAACAATTACCTTTGAGATTATCCCTCTTTCTAAATTTTCTAATGCAGGTATCTTCACAAATGTGAGTTTGAAGATGCCTGCCAAATGCACATATGAGCAATACCATTTCAAGCTGCAGGTGGCTAAAATACTACCTTCTTTCCTGCACTTTCACTGCTGATTACTCCTGCCGATGGGAGATTACAAGGCAGAAGCAATTTTTGAAGTCATGTAGTGTATTTAGTTTGACAGTAAGCAGACCTATTCACCCTTCTAGCAGACGTTTAAATCTGAGAGGAGCATTCATGCATGGTAGGTGTGTTGCCTGTCTGTATATGAACATGAGATTCAAAAGAGAAACATATTACTAGAGAATTGTCTGGATTCATAAGTTTTGGAGTGACTTCCTGTTATAAAAGAGAAAAAAAAAACTGAAACTGAATGTTGGAAGTAATTCATAAGGTGTAATAAGAGTAGATGTGACATAATAGAGTTTTCTCTTTTTCCTGTATCGTTTGTAAGATATTTCATTTCTTTATAAGTTATTTCTTATTCAAAGTAAACTATTACATAGCAGAAAACTCAGCTTCTAAACTTTTAATCTTCTTATTAATCTCCTATTTGGATTACTTAATAGAGCTGGAAACAACTACCCTCCACCCTTCCAGAATACCATAGAAGTTTGTATTTACAACTGCTGGACAAAGAATTTGAAGCAAAAATTCCAGGCTGAGTAAATTGACATTACATATTCTTCCTTTTCCCTCTCTACAGAGAAGCGTGCTCTGGACAAAATTCAGAGATAAAGCCAGCCTACTTTATCAGCTAAATCTTGGACTTAAAATCAAAATTATGTTGTTCAGGTCCCAAAATTTTAAACAAAGACTTCAAACAGTTCTGGCATTAAAAAAATTGGATTAGAGGTGCTAAAACCTCAAATGATCCCCCAAAGACATAAAAGAAATATTGAAAACTAACACAATTTAGTGCTTATCCAGAGTTTTTTAGCCCAGCAACAATAATTCTAATTTATATGCAGCTCTAAAGTTGTAATGAAGTGACTGAATGCTACATCTAGATATAAGGTAAACAGTTTTATTAATATTAGTTGACCATTAGGCATTCTAGTTTTAATGGTAATAGTGTGTGCCCTAAGCATTTCAGGCTCTCTTGAGTTCAGGCTTCAACAATTAAGTGCCTGTGAGGATAATTACGGTCACTAAAGATAAAAGGAGGTCATGTATTAATGAAGAGTTTGGAGAGTTCAAAACTACATTTTTATAGCTGTTTGGGTCCTTTCATTTTCCTGAGCCAGTTAAGTACATCTGAGATGCTTTCTTTAAATTGCAGAAACAGCAATAAAAGCTTTGACAATGTGTTTCTCCCCCAACTGCACAATGCCTTAGTTCAAATCTTGTATCTATTTCACAGTATTGATCCTATGAAGTCATTTCTTTAGACAGTTCTATAGTATGCCATGATATAAGAACTGCTGTCTTATCAGGAATCAATGCTTTTAGATGCTTTGTTTCATCTGTTGAAAAGAGGCTATTTGACCTGTGTTGGTAAGACAGTGGGCTGCAAGTCCATCAGATTTAATCAGTTAAGCAGGAGTGAACTGTATGGTAAAGAGGGAAGTTTCAGATCTAGAAAAAAAGGAACTAGTAAACTGGGACTGTACCTTGGCTATTAGCTGTCAGAAGGGCACAGTTACAGTTTGAGGACAATGCAATTTATTAACAATGTTTCTATCCCTCTTTTAATTGAAAGAATTCTAAAAGTGAAGTTGATTTGCTGCAACTAATAAAAATTGTGTATCCTTACAAGCACTGATTATTGAGTGTTTTTTCTCTTTTTTCTCACAGTATCCTAGGATGCTGTTTTAACCAAGGACACTTTCACAGGAGGATTCTACTCCAGATTTCTCTCTCCTTAGAGCATTATGTGCTTTGGTAGATGAAATTAACTTTCTTTCACTGACACAAGAGGCATCACAAACCTTATTATCTTCTTTGATAAAGTGATTAAATTAATGGATCAGGGAAATACTGTGAATAGAGTATACATTGACTTCAATAAGGCATTTGATGAAGTAGACCATAGCCTATTTCTCTAAGATAAAACAATGTATACCACCACCAAATGTATTCACAGTTGGCTGACCAACCACAATCATGGTGTAATCATCAATGAAGATATATTTATATGGAGGGAAGCATACAATGAGGTACCTTAAGGTTCTTTCTTGGGCCTGGTGTTCCTCCACAACTTTATAATCTAGATGAGGGGATCTAGATGAGGGGATAGAAGATAGACTCATCAGATTTGCAGACAACACACCAAGGTGGGGGAATTGCCAACATTTTATAAGATAGACTCAAGATTCAGAAGGATCTTGGAAGACTTGAGCATTGGACTCTATCCAGCAAGATGCAGTTCAGTCATGAGAAAACTTAGACAGGAAAAACCAAATGCATAAGAACAAAATAGTAGGTACCTGGCTCAACAATAATAACTGTGAGAGGATCTAGTGGATCACCTTTTATATAGTGTGTTGCAGCTGAGGAAAAAAAGGCAATGCAGTTCTAGGCTGTATCAACAGAGATCATGCAAAATGATATTACTATTCAGTTCATTAAAAAAGATGCTGAAGCCCTAGACTGAGTATAAAGAAAAGCAACAAAAATGATAAGTGACTAAATCATGATGAATGGCTAAGGGAACTAAGTATGCTTAGCCTAATGAGGAGAAGGCTTGGGGGAAAATGATAGCAGTTTTCCAATATTTAAAAGTCTGTTATAGAAAGAGAGCATCTATTTATTTTTCATAACAGCTGAGGGCAGGACAAGAGACAATGGATGGAAGCTTTTCAGAAGGAGATTCAGCCTGGTAATAAGGAGGAATTTGCTAACAAAAAGAATGATTAACCAATGGAACAATTTGTCTCTCAAGTTGTGGGTGCTCTATCTTGAGGTTTTCAAGAAAGATTAAACAACCATTTGCCTGGGATGATATAAGGGTTCCTGCATTGGCAGGGTGTTAGACTAGAAGTCCTCAAATGTCCCTTGCAGCCCTATGGTTCTAAGATGTTCATAGATCTTTGTTAGAATAATGATCCTTAAAATAATATTTATTTTAATTTAATTTACCTACGTGGACTTTCCTGAACTACATAGATGTCACATACTTTGAAAGGAAATACACTATCCTAAAATTGCCACATAAGAGTGAGGGAAAAGGAAGATGCTGCTCTTAACAGAAGCTCAAAATTGTGGACAGAAATGAAGGATAATACAGGTTAGAGTATGTGTATCTCTTCCATTCTCAGATTGGCACCTGAAATCCAGTTTAATGGTGTCTTGTTTAGTTTTTTAATAATCTAATAGAAAGTATTGCCAACTGAAATGAAATGAAGGAGAAGTTTTTTTGAGTGAGAAGTTTTATTGGGAGTCATTGTTAGCTTTGCTCACAATCCTAGTTTCATGTGCTCTTGAACCATCTCAATTAAACAAGATGTGGATGTGATTTTATTGTATTATATTATACAATTTTATAACACCATTTCAAACTGTCCAGTTTTCAGCCATTCTTGAAATTGTTTTTTATTATTTTATTATTTATTTGAAGCCCTATGCTTGATGGAATGCTTGTCTTACACATTAGATTTACGAAAAAGACAGTCCTTTCTGAAAATCCATTGTCTCATGGTCAGCATTCTTTATCAATTCTAATAAATAATTTGACTGCATTCTTTATAATCCACCAAAGATCTAGTAGAGCATCAAAATAAAAATAAAATACCATATACTATAGTAAAGTTATATAAACAATAGCAACTGAATATACCCACATCAATGCCAGATTAATGTATAGAAAGCAGAGTATGAGCTCTGGAAACTATAAATGTGACTGCTAGTGTTATTTGGGGGTCATTTTTTTTTTTTTGCCAAGGGGAGCTTCACACAAAAGGCATTTAGGGATTATGAAGGGTGTTAGCAGTTTGCTCCAAGTATCTCTAGATACAATAGAGCAAAATGTTTGTCAGTAATTCAATGTTCTGTACTGACAGGGTAAATTTTCTGCATAAATGGTTGTTTGGAGCCTACGTTTCCATGTGGCGAATGCAAAATATCAACTGCAGTTATGTGAAATCCCGAAGGAATTTATCAACTATAAGATGTTCAAGACACAGGACTGATTTAAAACAGATCTAAATATTCCCCAGTTACATTTTTGAATGGTAGTTTGCAATATAATAAATTTAAAATATGACTTTGATTTTTTATTTTTCTTACTGATGCAGTAGGAGAGTTATCCCACAGTGCTTTGCAGTAATTTTAACTTTCTGATTACATAAAGAACATTCACTTTTAAATAAATCTGTTTCTGCAATCAAGATTCATGCTAAATATTCGCCCCTCCCTTTTCATTGTTTTCTTTCCTCTGAAAATATCAGAACTTCTTCTAGTTAATATACCCCTTCAAGTTTAATGGCTTTCAAATCCAACCTGTTTTATGGAGACCAGAAAATATTTCAGTTGAGAAAATGTTAAATTAATCAACTTGTAAGTAACAAACTGAAGATATCCTCAGGCACTAAAGTTGGAAAAAATGTTAAATCCTGACTCCAGCTGAACCTGCAGTTGATAAAACTTTTGAGAATTCACTCATCAACCTGCAGTTGATAAAACTTTTGAGAATGCACTCATTTCTAAACTAGGCTTCCATAACCTAGAGCCTTCCAGGTAAGTTGGTTTATGACTTTCAGATTTTTCAGTCAACATGTATGAGCTGGAGACTGGAAACTGGTCTAACAGATGTAAAGGCAATAGGTGAGAAATGTGTTCTTGAATTACCAACTATTTACAGACAAACCTTGATAATTAGGGAGCATTTCCACACTTGGATAGATGATAAATTTTAATAGCAAGACCTTAAAGTGTACCTGGTAATCTGAATGTATTCAAAGTCCTCCAGGTTCCTTCAAAATTACAGTATAATTCATATGTTTTCATCTCCCCTAAAGAAGAACGTTCAAATGAAGTCTGAAAATGAAAACCGTAATTTCTCAAACAGCTATGTTTCTTGCTGAACTTGGAAAATAAGCCATATTTGTAAGAACAGCTTTTATGCATTCAGAACAATATGCTTTTAATGCGAATACACCACATGAAATATGATTTTTCAGAAAATACATTTTGCATTTAAATACTGGTCTGAATATCTCTGCACTATTGTTTTAAACTGTTGGATTATAGAGAAAAATATAAATAGAAATTAAATATGAACATTCAGAATTTATCAGCTGTTCGTATATATATCTGGTTACCTGCTGGGTATATATATATATGGGTATATATATATATATATCGTATATATCTGGTTACCTCCTGGCCTTTAAAGAAGCTTGTTTATGAATTTGATTGTAAATAAACTATTGAACTTGTTATATAAATATGGAATTGTTTGTGAAAATTAACTCTAACGTATTAGCTTTAGTCAATAATGAAATTAAGATTTTATTTACATTTTCCTTCATTCCCTCTTTTCAAATGAATACTGCTCTATCAGAATATATTGCCTAAAGCATTTTAATAATTAGATTACTTAGTGAAATGCAGCACGCAGTTTTACAAGTACATCAGTAACTACATATTCATTGGCAGGATCCCTATATTGGTGGGAACTTTGTGGCCCAGGATTGGTGATTGCAGAAAAAACAAGCTTTAAAAGCATGTGGTCTCTTATCTTTGAAAGAATTAGTAAGCAACTTACTTAGACAAGAATTTATTTAACTTGACAAATGAAACAATTTGGGATTCAAAATTTTTTACTACCTGTTCTATGGGCGTGGCTTGGTGGGTGTGGCTTGGTAGATGTGGCAGGGGAAATCCTTGGTAGATGTGCAAAATCCCCACTCCTTCTTCATTCCTGGGGGAAGGTTATTTTATACTCCCATTCCTTCCCCACCCCACTAACCTGCTTTCCAGCTCTGTTCTCCTGTGCAGGGCAGCCAAAGAAGACCCAGCCAATCAGCTGGGACTCAATGGAAGGCAGAGAAGAGATAGGGGCAGGGCCAGTCAGAGGTGGGATTTGCCGGTTGTCCAAACTATTCAAAATTTCTGCTACCGGTTTTCCAGAACTGGTCCGAACGGGCTGAATACCACCGATGAAATGAAAGATATGAGAGCCACTGTAGGTATAAAAATACTTATGGCAACAAAATCTAAGAATTCATAGTTCTCTGGCTGTTTTTAGAAGTGATTGGCAATTCACTTTGGAGAAACTAATGTTTGGCAATTATAGGAGAATGTTCCATAGCTTGGAGCCACAGAAGAAAGGTCTCTTTATGCTAGACATATGTGGCTCTGGAATTGGTGACTTTTGAGCCTTTGCCTTCATTAATATGACCTTCCTGTGAATGACTGAAAAGCCTGTAATCTAACACTACACTCCCCCATGTATAAAGGTTTGATCGGGTTATTATTTATTTATGCAGGACTAAGCTCACTTTCTGTGGTTCTTCTGAAATGCTTTGATGTTGTATTATAAAATATGGCATTGCTATTGTGTGAACATTAATTAATGACAAAAGGAATTGCATGATAAACTGGGTGCATAAATTGTTTTGAATTATTTTTCATTTGAGGATGTGGCTGAAATTTACATATAGATTGAACTCCTAAATATACCAAATGCCACTTTTTTGCTTGTTAACAGCCCCCCCCCCAATTATGAAGCATGTTCAAAAATGGCTGGGTTCATTGTATTTGCCTTTGAGGATCAAAACAAAAACTTATTTCATAATGTATTCAAAAGAGTACAGATTAAAATAAAAACATGCAAAGTAGAGGGTGGTAGGCCATCTATTTTAATTTCTTGAACTGAATGCAGACTGAACTGAGTAGTACTGGCTGAGGAACAAATGGAAGGTGGAACTGTAGTATCTATAAAAGGGAATAATTATGGAGCAATTTAGTAGATCTGCTAAAGAACAGAGTAGGTCATTGCTAGAGAGAAAGATAAGATATTAGATCAGAAAGCATGAAACTCTTGTCCTTTCTTTGGCATGAAAACTGAATGACTTTTCTCTCAGTCCAACCCACCTCACAAGATTGTTGTGGGTAAAATATGGGGTAGGATATTACATATATAATCTTGATTATACAAAAAAGGTGAAATGCTTATTTAATAATAATGCTAATACATTCATCCATCTCCAGGTCTAGGATGGCATCTGATATTGATACCTGCCTATTTTTCTATCAAACAGTGTATGACAATAGAAAATAAAATTTACTCTTAGTCCCTTATCAAAACTGCTTACTTTGAATTTCTGCATGGATACATGAACAGCCATCAAGAGAGCAGGCTCATCATAACTCCAATTTGATTTTGGTCTTATCCTTCAATATAGCACAGCATTTGGCACTTGAATTCAATTAGCTGAATGTTGAAGTGGATACTTGAAACTTTAAATTTCCTGGTTAGGTTTAACATTTAGCCAAATACGTTTTACCATATAGTCTCTGATTTTTAATGTAGCTTTAGCCATAATCTGGCACACAATAAAAGTTAAAGTATGTAGATGAATAGTTCATATTAAGGAACGTTAATGAGATGTACTCAATTCCCTTAATTCATCTATTCTTCCAGTTGTGAAGCATGCTCAGAGATGCAACATAATTAAATGAAGAACTAAGAAAATAGATTAGAGTGTTAGAGTTTGTATCAGGACTACACCATAATTATTTTGTGACAGATGCAATAATAACTTTTGAAATAAGTAAGGAAAGTTTTCTACAATTGGACCCAACTAGAATGATATGGAATTTCAAGTAAATTTGAAAAGCCTTCAAGTACTCCCATTCTTTTAAAAAAATCATTTGATTCACTTGAGACTATGCTCCCATCTTTATATTATACAATATTAAGAAATTAATTATGCAGTACTATACATTTTTTGTTACAAATTAGACAAAGGCAAAATGTAGCTTATTTACTTTTGAGTTGTCCAGTCATTGGATTGTATAAACCATAATTTATAGCTTAATACAATGTGAAAATTTTGCCATTGATGTTTACTCTATGACCCATTAATTAAAATGATGATTTAGCAGAAAATATAACCCAGTCTCTGAGCTAGACATAGATTTTATTTTTAATGGAGGGTATTTGAACAGGCCTTCTAAACTGAGGAGGGGGCAACGTTCAACATAGTCAGGTACCAAGTTTTATAGAATTTACAGGTTAAGACCAGCATTTTCAGTTGCACTGAGAAACTTATTGGCTATCAGTGCAATTACTGCAAAACAAATGTCATATGACAATAATCAGTCTGCTTTGGCAGTACATAAGTTGCTGGAGTTTGAACCAACTGCAGTTCCTAGTTAGTCATTAGAGATAAAAGCTTTAATATGAACTCATACTGTGCTTAATCAGAACCACACTTTGTCTACTTCCACCAGTTCTCCAGGGGTCACTTCTGCTGCTTCTCCTGATAGTCCTCAGTAAACCAGACAATGCCCTTAACTGGCTAATAGTAGGAAAATATGTGAGAGTTATTATTTCAGCCAACCTGCTGCTTCCCAATTTCAGCCAGATGTTCAATAAGCTGCCTGTCAGGTTCATTGGGAAACTTTCCAAGCAGCCTTCATAAACCATTTAATACCTTTTTAATAGTTTCCTGCACTCTAGACTGTCCTAATAGATTGTTCTAAATTGGGGAAGGAATAGCAGCAACAAATTTAGTCAGAATCAGGAAGTAATCTGATACAACAAAGAAATCAGTCTAATGTCTTTCATATACAGAAGATACATTAGCTACTCCAAAGTAAAGGCTGGGCCTAAATAAGTCTTCTTGTGTGTCTCAGATAAGATATTTAATTGGCATAATCCTGTGATTGTCTTGGGGGTAATGGACTCCTGAGCTTTCCTGGAATTCAGAACATGGACGTTAAAATTTTGCAGTACAACGACATGCAGCCCAATGACTGATTTAATATAAAACAATGATTTTTCTTTTGCTTTATTCTGCTTGTTTCAATCCTGCCTACTAGGTGGGCCCCATCATATTACTCCTGAGGAAAAGTGGCCTTCAACAGAAGAGATCTTACTTACTCTTGTTGTAAGTAGTTCTTCAGCTTATATGCTAACTTAGCTCCATAGCTACTTTTCTTCCAAGATAGAAATAAATAGGTTAAACAAGTTTGTCTATATTGTTTTTGGGCATTGATTTTTATCTTACATATGATATTAAGCATATATTCTAGAATGTAACTACCTTCCAGCTCCTCACCACTTGATAATAGCGTAGCTATGTGGCAAAGCTGATAAGAATCTCATTCTCTTCCATTATATGAAGTAACAGCAAAATCTTCTGAAAGTCCATTCTGTATTCAGTCTTAGATAAGCCTGCCAGGCCCCATTTGTTCCTTGCACATCCTATCTTATTTTACAGCTTTCAGTTGCTTCACTTGAGGAAAGTTCTGTGTTATTTTTCTATTTTTACACTCCACAGTTTAATTTCTTTTTCTTCTTCCTTTCTCTATCTTGTGTAAGCCCCTTTAGGAAAGGAGCAACTGAATGGAGAGACAAGATAACAATTCTAAAAGAAGTTTGCAATTGTAAGGTTTGTTTGTTACTACATTTCTTTCTATATAAAGGGGATTAAAATGCTAAAGTAAAAACTACAGAATGTCATTGTTTTAAGGCTGCAACCATCAAGGAGTTAATGGTAATGAATAATTAATTTTTGAGCAGACGTGCAGGACTTTATTCTCAGTTTTGAAAATAGATCCCCATGAACACCCAGTCATTTAATCAAGGAAAAATAAGTAGACACATGGAACCTAAGATTGCTGTAACTAACAGAAAGAGAAGCAGGTTGCAAATAAGAGTGGAGACAGGTGCTCCAGATACATAGAGCTAGTGGCAAGAAAGGAGAAATTCATACTGAATTGTTATTAGCAAAAAATGTTAACAGTACCTCCACCAACAGACTTAAAAGGGGAAAAAATAATCCATGTATCAGTTACAATAGTGCTTAAAAGTTTGTGAATAAAGGAACATGTATAATGTATTTGACACATGTTAACTGTATTCTCTTTAGGACTTATGTGGAGAACAGATAACATTTTAAGCAGGGATGGGTTTCTACCGGTTTTGTCCACCTCAGTAGAACCAGTAGCTCTGAAGAGCAGCAGACATAGAACCGGTTCTATGTCTGCTGATGTTTTTGCCCACCCACCCACCTGGGCTCTTACCTGATCTTTATTTCCTAATTTTTCAACTTCAGCTGCCGAACGAGGCACAGCTACAGTTAAAAAAGCAGGAAAAGAAGGCTGTTTCAAAGGCTGGATCTCTGCATACAGCATGCTGATGACGATTTACAGGCACGGCACTCACAGTGTGCAGGAAAGCTCATAAATCCTGAACTGGTAGTTAATCCTGTCATATCCCACCCCTGATTTTAAGTAATATCTGTACAGCAATATTGAAAATTCAGAAGCAAAAAACCTATGGGTAATAAAGAAAAGACAGCTCCTTAATATTTTGAGATATTCTGCTTCAATGTTTTCTAATTAAAACAGCAATAATAACTGTGTATCAGGAAACTGATTAGGATGGTTTAACTAATTTAAAAGCAAGTTAAATTTGAAGAGATTCCAAGTTCCAATATCAATCTGTCAATCTGTCCAAT
Source organism: Laticauda laticaudata (assembly GCA_004320025.1). Lineage (NCBI taxonomy): Eukaryota > Metazoa > Chordata > Lepidosauria > Squamata > Elapidae > Laticauda > Laticauda laticaudata. The sequence continues at coordinate 15,786 of BHFT01026030.1, forward strand.
ACCTGGAAACATTACAGAATGAATAATAAAGAGATTTGTATGTAAAACCCTAGAAAACAATTTATTTACTAGACTTTCATATTGCCCATCTTGTCTAGAGGAGATTCTATGCAGCTTACAAACAATGCAAAACACTGGAGCAATGACCAATTTTAGCATAGATTTGTAAGAATAAATCTTGTCACATGAATCTTATTTCATGTTATCATCAGACTATTTTTTTCATAAACTGTGAGAATGCTGAAAACCTCATGTACCTTGATTTCAGCATGGCATCTGGCTAAATAGCTCATGAGCTGCTATTTAGTAAATTGTTTAGCTGAGGGCTTGATTAAGTGCATACATAGTTGGCTCAAAAAATCATACTCAAAGAGTGATAATCAATGGCTACTCATTACCCTAAAGAGTTGTATCAAGTGGGTTACTGCAAGGACTAGTCCTCATTTCTGTACTTTGGATATTTTCATGAATGATTTAGAAGAAGAGAGGCTAAGAGAACATTTAACAATTCTGTGGACAATACAAAATAGAGTGGACAACGTAAACTATGAAAGGAAAAAATAAAATCAAAAACAATTTCAGTGGAATGGAGACATGGAATAAAAGTCAGAGAATTTAATTGAACAGTGACAAGGGCAAAATTACCAATTTAGCAACAAATATTAAATCTAAATGTAATGTTAAGAAGGTAAGAGAAACCTGACTTGGTAATTTTCCTTGTGAAAAAGATATTGAAACACCATTTGATTCAAAACTAAATATAGCCTGACATCTCATGTCTGGGGAAAAAAAAGCAAATGCAGTATTAGGCTGCATCAATATAACATATTGTTCCACTCTGTTTTTTCTAATCAGATCCCAGTTTGAGTTCTGCATTCATTTTTCAGTTCTGTATTTTAAGAAGAATTCAGAGAAATTACAGTAGGTTCAAATAATTGCAACAAAAACAATCAGGAGACTAAAAACTAAGTCCTATGATGAGCTCCTATATAAAGAGTTAGATATATTTAATTAAAAAAAAGTTGGGGGAGGGTATTATAGCATTTTTCAAATACCTAAAAATACATTATATGTAGAAGAAGGTAGAAACCTATTTTTTTCTTGCTTCAGGTTGCAGGAAACAGATAAATGAATTTAAATGATAGTAAGGCAGATGTTTAAAAAATGTCTCAACAGCTAGCCAATTACCCAGAGTGATCATGGGTTCCCCTTTATTTGATATCTTCCAACAGAGCTAAAGAGTCATTTGTCTGGGATCCTTAACTGAGATTTTTACACTGTGCAGAAGATTGAATTCTATGAACTCCATGAGTCTAATTCACATTTCATTTAGTGAAAATTAAAACTAATGAATTATAGCTAATACAATTATTCTTTATGTATAATATATAATAATGGACTCCCTCTTTCACAATAAAAATTACAATACATCATGAATTTTTGGATGGGCTCTGAAGAGACCAGATACAGCACTGAGGTCATATGTTTGTATCCCTGGTGCACAGATTAAATAAATAGTTAAATAATATTTTAAAATGGATTTAATATACTGTATTTTAGAGTCCTTGGTGCTTTCTGAATTGGTTATTTTCTTGCAGATGTTTCATTGCCAAACTACCTATGAAAAAGACAACACGATCATACATCAAAAACATCTCAGAAACCACCAACAACCACATCCCCATCACGCACAAACCATCTAGAACCTTTAAAATATACTAAATGAACCAAAAGACCAGCGGCCTCCCCTATCTATCAAAAAAAGTCATGTACAACATACAGTGTAAAGACAACCATTATGTAGGATAAATAGAAATAAAACTAGCAGAATACATCCATGAACTCCAGTCAACAGTCTGAAGACATACAAAATACAATACAACAGAATTGGAAGGGATCTTAGTGGTCTTCTAATCCAACCCTCTGTTCAAGCAGGAGATCCTATAACATTTTGGAGAAATACCTGTCCAATCTCTTGCCTTAATGACAACAGATTCAGCATTTTTTCTAAGTATTTTATCTGAAAAACATTTAGCACAACTTTCCAATCAAGGAACGATCAAGTTCATGCTCACCAACACTGACAGGGCAAGCCACTAGTATATTAAATGAGACCAAACCCTATTTGTTATTGCCATTGATAATGTGATCTAGTTTGGTAATGTCTGCAAGAAAACAATGAAGCTCAAAGAACAACAAAGATTCCATATTTCAACTCTGAGTTGTAAATGTTCAATGTTCTCTTTTATCAGTTCTGCACTTCATATATTTTATCATATTAAAGTATAGGTATCTGTTGAGGGTTAAAATCAGCATTTAAAGTTTCTTAAAACTCTCACCTGAGAATTAATTGTTCTTTACAAATGGCTAAATCTGAAATGCATGTTTACTTTTATACTTTTCTATTGTGTCAGATGACCTGATGCTCTGGGGCTTCTTCATTTAACCAAGGAGAAGCTACAAAACAAGCCACTGGACCATGAGCAGAAATCAATTAGTCAGACAACACCAAGGATTTAGTGACAGAAATACTCTTGCAAGCTAAATGTTTCTCAGAGAAAATACTTGGACAGAATGTTGAATCTGTCCTCATTAAGGCTACACAAAAACAAAAAGCAAAGCAAAACAACAACAGCAGCAATGATAAGAACAAAACAACAAAAAAGGGGGTTTAACCAAACTGTATTTAAGCTGCTTTAAGTAACATAAAGATTAAGCAAGGACGGCTACTTATTCAGCAATTTTTATTGTTTTGAGTCAAAGTGAGATTATTAATAATAAAACAAATATGCAGTAATATCAAATTTCATTAGACACTTTGTTTAACTAGCATGCTGATCCGGCCATTTGTTGAAGAGATAGAACGAGTTCAAAAATTGCTTTTCTGCACTTCAAGGATAAAAATTTGCTCTCAAAGGAAAAAAAAATCTAAATAACTAAATAGCTCAACCAAATAACAGATCAAAGATTAGTGAGAAGGTCATTCTGAGATGCTACAGCTGTAATAACATAGATGATAACTTAGATCTGTCAAAAAAGCATTGCCAAGACAAGAAATGTGAATAATTTTGATAAGCTTTCTTTCAACATCTCAACAGCTAAGTAGTTACCCAGCCTAAGAAACATGTGGAATCATGTTCATCACTTATCTACAAAAATTGAAGGGAGGGGGACATAAAAAGTTCACAGACAAAATAAAACATACAGTATATACAACCTTTAGACTGTATTTGTAAGGACATGGTTTCTATTTTCTTATGGAGACCAAGCAATGCCAGAATGTTATGAAGGGGAAAAATACCGGTGTTTACAGATAGTCCTCAACGTATAACTACAATTAAGCCCAACATTTCTGTTGCAAAATGAGACAGTTTTTTGGTGAATTTTGTTCCATTTTATGGCCTTTCTTGCCACAGTTGTTCAGTAAATCACTGTAGTTGTAAAATTGGTAACAGAGTTACTAATCTGGCTTCCCCATTGACTTTGCTTGTCAGAAGGTTGCAAAAGGTGATCACATAAGCTCCGGGCACTGCAACCATCATAAATACTAATCAGTTGCCAAACATCTGAATTTTGATCACACAACTGTGGGGATGAAGCAACAGTTGCAAGTGTCATAAATCCTTTCTTTCAATTCTTTTGTAATTGTAATTTCAAACAACCACTAAACAAACTGTTGTTAAGGACTACATGTCTGTGATGCTGTTTCCAAAGGAATCCCCTTATAATTATTTATTCCATATTCAGATCATGAAATTATTTACTCACTTGTCCAGGTCCAGGAGGCCTTTGTACAATTTTGTGCTGTCCGCCAGTTGCACCTATTCTGAAGGCTGTATTCTTACGCATGCCATTATCACTTCTCATAAGGACTACTCTAATGCAGCATACCTGAAGCTGCACTTAAGGAGCATTCAGAAGCTTCAAATGATGCAAAATATGGCAGTACAGGCAATTTTGTACATATGGCCTTAGGGCTGCATACTTTATAGCTCTATTGTATGAATTGCTTTGGTTATCAGTCAGTTTCTGACTTCGATTCGGAGTACAGTTACAATCTTTAAAGCCATACAAATCTAAGTTATTTGATAGTCTACCTTTCCTTGGTTACATCATCCCATCCCATCAAGGTTGACAGTAGAGGTGTTTTATGGGTTCCATCCGCTTTGGAGTTCTATTTGATATAAACCAGGAACAAAGCTTTCTCTGTGACACATGCTCTTTGAATCATCATTTCCTCTGAGTTGAAATTGGCCCCAATCCTACTGACATTCCAGAAGTTCCTTCAAACTTGATTCTTTCAGTGAAATTGGGAATCGCATGGAAATAGTGGGTCTGCAAAATGGGTGTATTGTATGTAGGATTCCAAATGTACTTGTATTTTTGTTTTATATTTATAGCTTTAATTGTTCTAATTGATTTTAATGGTTTTAATGGTTCTTATTATTCCTACTTTTTAAAATATGTCTATGCTACTTAGAATCACAGATGTGACATCAATGGCTATATGAATTCAATGAACAAATAGGATCTTATAGTACATTCTATGAAACTTTAATTTTATTTTTTAAATCAGGGCTATATTTGTTTTGTGTTTAATGTTTCTGATAAATCATAAATGAAGCTCTTGTATAATAAAATAAAATAATTTGCACTGTCATGAAGGAAGATTTTAGTTTTAGTTCCTTAACTGAACAAAATTCACTCTACCAGAATGCATGGAAAAATGTACATCACAATGGGATAGTACGTTTACAGGGATGTGGTCAGATAGGGTATATATACTTTTAAGCCTATGTGGAAGGGTCTGGATTTGCCTTGAAGTGCTTCAAGCTGTGAAAGTCTTACGAGGTGCTGTGTTCCTTCTCCATGAAATACTTTATGAAGTTCTGAAGCCCCTGTGTGAGTTCCACTAGCATCTGTTGCTCATATGTAGAAGTTTCTTCTGGCTGTTACAAATGTCAGATGAGTCATTAAAATAAAGAAACAATGCTGCTTTATTGTTAGAACTACTTGAGTACTGTTTTATGAAGCAGCCTCAAAAGTTCTCACAAAGTTTCACTGGAATAAAACACTCCTTTGAAGCTTTGCACAGTCCTAATTTATAATTCATAAAAATCTAAACCTACAACAAAATATAATATCTAGCCATTCATCCTGTATTATATGGTTTATTTCAAGAAGAAATAGAAGAAATGGATAAAAGTACAAACGGATGTGATTCTAAAGCGTTCTTTGCTCATAAAGTTCTTTGCTTCATAATCTCTTAATTTATAACCATGAGCCCCTTTCACTTTCAGATGTCCTTCTGAAATGCCATCTGGTTGACTTGTTCTGCAGCTTTGCCTATAGTTACCAGCAAGTGCATCCCATTTAGACTCAGAGAAACGGATATGTTAGTTTACCCTAACCTACCCTACCCTAACCTACCTTAGCCATCCCATCTCATTGCATCGCATTTCAACCCATTCTACACCCACCCACCCACCCACCCCCACATACCTATGTCTAGGATGGCATTATTTATTTTCTTAATTATTTAATCAAATTTGTATATACCAAAAGTGTCTACAGGCAGTGCACAACAATCAGATGAAAACCACAGTTATAAAACCTTTATATATAAAATATAAAAATATCTACATTAATAAATAAATATAATAAAAACAAATATACTAGGTGAAAATAAAATAAAAATGGCCATCTCAACATTGAAGCCATCTAAGTATATTTCTGGTTTTCTGGGAGCTTCAAGCTTGATCATATAACCAGGTCTTGAAGAACTTCTAGGTTGTGAACTAATTAGCTTCCAAAAACTAATTAATTTCAGGGGAAAATATTCCATAAGATGGGTGCATCTTAGCCATCCAAAAATATATATAACCTCCCCAAGCACATCCTAGATCTGACCAACCACTGCCTATCCAATACATACTTCACCTACAACAGACAAAAATACAAAC
>BHFT01026031.1:0-17225 GCA_004320025.1 Laticauda laticaudata
CCATTCCTTTCCGTTGTTTTCCGTTCTGTTTATGCAAATTTGGGGCACTTTTTGGAGCGGATAACAACGGATGGAGTCATCCCCGAAATTTTGCTCGTCCTCTGTGTCCTTTTTGCGTATGTTTTGTATCCGTCAGCCAGTGGGACCTAGCCTTTAATAACACCAACACCTAGCTATTATCCCATGTTTGAACATACTAAAGAAGAGTTCAAACTCTGAAATAATTTCACTGTTAAACTATGTTATGGTTTTTAATTTTCAAGCCGATCAATTTCATCAAGTTTTCATTACTCCTTCAAAATTATAATTAACCTATAATAAGAGTTCAAATTCAACTTACTTATCTAAAAAGAGATAACAAATACTATTTCAACCTTCTTCTGATTTTAATTAATGATTTAATAGACCCCCACTAAAATATGATTCTCATTTGCTTATGCAGTGTGTAATAACATTTACTTTAAAGACTTCTCTATGATTTAGCAAAAAACTGCCTTAGAAGTCCTTAATAAATATAACCTGCAGTTTTCCCAGAAGCCAATTCTTTTCCAGGACATCATTCACACAGTCATGTGCTTGCGGTATTCCCCTATTTCTTGTTTATCTCCCATAGCCTGTACAAATGGATGGGAACACCACCTTGTCTTTCTTCCTAAATTTTCAAAGTCCATAATGATATAACTGTGGCTAGTCCCAGCAGTATCATTTGTTTCCCTTATGAATTAGCAGGAAGAGATAAATGTGGAGAGGCTTAATGATATTGGAAGTTGTTTTGTCATATTTCTGATCTGTACTCCCAGCACATAATGCATTTTAGTAGGTTTGTTGGAGTACATGTTTATTTCTGTGCTTCATAGTACAGAGCCACCAACCAACACAACTTTTCCATTTACCTTTTTTGCAGCTGTTGCTGCATTCCCTCTTCCCTTTAAGAATCAATCATTCTGTCTCCTGTTCATCGTATCCCTTTTTCTTCTCTTGAGAGCTCATAGACTGTTTCTTCTATGAGGACTTGAAAGTTGTTTCCAAGTTGCAGCAATGCAGAATGTTTTTATATCTCTTGTTTTGTTTGTCATTGTTCCTACTGGACTGGTTCTTTGTTAGATTATATTCTTATGGCCAACCTTTCTTTGTCAACTCCTGGTGCAGCATTTCTCTTGTTTTGATCTGAGAAATCCTCATTAAGAGATAGAATGTGGTTGGTTATTTACTGCTACAGTCCTCTAGCTTTTCTGACCACAGTTACATTGACTTGCTACAAACTTAGGCCAAGTTCTTTCAGAAAGGAAAATAAACATTCCATAAACATTGCAATGATTGCAAGGGAAATGACTACAAAGTCATGTTTATTCATATTTTTTATTTTATGTTTATTGTCTGGACATTTTAATGCATGTAGATTACTTTAAATTGCTGGACTTTGACCATAATAAAAGTGCTTTCATTCATTCATGAATAGTACCAGCAGCCAGATTTCTACAAAGATCAACAGTAAGAACAGTCTTTACTCTTGTTCCCACTGCATGCATGTAGTGAGAACAGAAGTAGACATTAATCATGATGGTGGTCAATCTTTATAAAATTTGTTCTAAAAAGGTATCTGAGTGTGGGTGAAGCAAGATAGAACACAGCTGTTTTGTCCCGCCTCACTCTATAACCCATATCAACAACTTATCAGCCTCAGAGCCTGTTTTGAGCAGGTTACCTATGATTTCCTGGAATAATACCAGACATTTTTTTAAGAAATAGCCTAAGTGACTCCCCACACCATACTGTTCATTTACACTGTATCTATGTATGTATTTAATCTCCAAGAAAAATTAATCTAAACACCTGCACACCTACACCCCACACCATTCTTTGAGCATCTGACACAGAATAACGGAACTGGAGGGTGGCTTGGAGGACTTCGTACAAACATGAGTCCTTTTTCCATTTCAGAATCAGTTACAAAATGGGTCGGATTCCATAAACATTAAAATTATGAGGCTTGATACTGATTCTTGTAAATCTATTTTCCTTGAATTTTACTGGATATTTCTGATCATATGATGAACAAATATATATCCCCTTAGCTAGAAATATTTTTTTCCTTCACCTTTTTTAAAATATATCATGAACTAAAGGCCTCTAGCTTTTGAAAACAGCTGCTTTTGAAATCACAAAACCCTTCCCCACAACCAGAGTCAACCAAATGCTTTTGATGTCTAGGTTATCATATTAACAAGCTCTTGAATAGATGGAGGCCACCCATCTCATCATGTCCTCACACAAATCACAAGTTTAAAATTTTTCCCTTATATTTTCTAAAGTAGCATTCCACATTTTTTGTACTTGTATGAGGAACTTATTTTCATACATTATTTGTCTTGTATTATTGTTTTGTATTATTCCTTTCCAGGAGGTAAGTTAAAGAGATTTTTTAAAATTTATTCTATATTTTAAAAACTGAATGTGTACAACCCAGCAGCAGATTGTCTTTTTCTTTAACCAAGATTTGGAAAATCCAACTTAAAGTCCAGAATTATACTCAAATGCATTTTACTCTTGTAATATTAACTTTTTCTTTTATTACCGCAACTATTTCCCCTGTCTCCCTTGACTTCCACAGCAGGGGTGCTCACATTATTTCCTGCAGTGTTCCACCTCCACTTCAGAGCTGTGGATTTGAGGAGCTGCCCTACCGTTTATCAAAGCTTTCCCCTTGGTCATCAGAGATAGAGGTGGGGGAGGGATAGGGAAGGAGAGAGAAAGTCTTTCCTACTTTGGGCTGGAATGAAATTGTCAAATTCTACTTTTTTCCCCCAAGCTTTTCTTCTTTGCCTTATTTGTATGGAGTTGTCTGTTCACAGCTTAGTAATCTGTCTAGAACTGCTGGAAAGATCATTTTTATGCACCACCTCTGGTAGCCAAAGGCTGGTAAAGCAATCTGTTTTTATATGGGCACACAAAAACCAGGCATATGGCTGAGAGATCCACAAAATAGTTTGCATTTTTCACACATCTTTCACCATCCTACTAAGAGCACTTATTGCTCCTTTCAGGCAGAACACCCTCACGAATTAAAGCCCTCAAGCTATTTGTTTTTTAAAAGAAAGTGCATTGCTAATTTTCAAGAGCAAATATCAAATGTTCCCTTGCTACAAGGTATAAGCTATGTATGCCTGTAAGTCTCTCCAAACAAGCATACACAAATATTTATTACAAGTTGGAGAAAGATTTGTTAAAGAAAATCTTAAGAGAAAGTTGGCCCATTTTGATATATCCCTCTTGGACAGTAAAAAAAAAATCAATTTCCAGAAAGGTATATTGAAGATAGGACTTTCAGTAAAAGTTCATTCTTTCTTTGGACTTTTATCTAAATATCCTTCTAGTAATTATTTCTTTTTGTGCATTGTTGCAGTGTAACATCTGGCCTGCCAACATGTCTGTTCATGGATAAGCTGATGGAATTGAATAAATCCTAACTCTACAACCTCCTTATCTTGGACCTTGAAATCTACTAATGGAACATCTTTAAATTGTTAATGAATGCAATTTAAGAAACATTTAAGAGTCCTATGAAAGTAATGGTTTGCATCTGTAGAAAACTATAAATGTGCAACAATCCTAAGCATTTTTATTATGCAGTCAATAATAGTCACCTTGAAACAACTTTTACCAGTCTGGTAAAAGTTTTGGTAATTATGCTCAGATTCATTGAAATAATTCATTGAAATAATGGGGATTTTTTTTTATACATTTTCCAAGGTTTATCTGCAAGATAAGTCTGCAAAGAAAACTATTATTGTAATGTTAATGTAAATCTCTTGTCTATAGATTATTTAGAACATCAGTGAAGAAAATAAGTATTTCATGTGAAAAAAAAACAATGAAAGGGCCTATTTTATCCTTTTTGGTCAACAGAGGGACATGTCCATATCTTCTTGGATATCTTAGGGGAAGGGAAGTAAAAGTAACACTTGATTCTCCAGGGTGAGGAAAGGTATTTACAGAATCTTCTATCATAAATACTAATTTTTAAATATCTAGATTAGATAGCATGGCAAACAATGTGTAATCTAGTTTGAATATTGAGTTTGCTGAAGGAGAATAGAATAGAATAGAATAGAATAGAATAGAATAGAATAGAATAGAATAGAATAGAATAGAATAGAATACAGAAAACTGGAAGGGACCTTGGAGGTCTTCTACTCCATTCCCCTGCTCAAGCAGGAGAACCTATACCATCTCAGACAAGTTACTGTTTAGACTCTTCTTAAAACCTCCAGGGATGGAGCATCCATGAAATCTGGAGGTAAGCTGCTCCACTGGTTAATTGTCCTCACTGTTAGATGTTCTCCTTAATTCCAGGTTGTTCTTTGATTAGCTTCCAACCATTGTTTCTTTTCCTGCCTCTGGTGTTTTGGAGAATAATTTGATCCCCTCTTCTTTGTTGCAGCCCCTCAAATACTGGCATATTGCTATCATGTCACCCCTAATTTTCTTTTTCTTTAGACTAGACAAAGCCAAACCCTGCAACCATTCTTCATGCATTTTAGTCTCCAGGCCTTTGCTTTTCTCTAAACATTTTCCAAGGTCTCAACAACTTTTTTGTAGCATGGTGACCAAAATTGGTTGCAATATTTCAGATATGGTCTTACTATGGTTTATAAAAATGGTACTAATACTTCATGTGAACTTAATTCTATGCCTCTGTTTATACAACCCAGGATTGTATTAGCTTTTTTGACTGCTGCGCACACTGCTGGCTCATATTCAAGTAATCATTGATTAGGATTCTAAGATCCCTCTCAGATACCATTTTTGAGCCAGGTCTCACCTAATCTGTATTATACGTTTGGTTTTGTTCATTGGAACAACTTGCCTAGGGAGGTTGTGAATGCTCCAACATTTGAAGTTTTTAAGAAGAGAATGAATAACCATTTGTCTGTAATGGTGTAGGGTTTCCTATCTAGAAGGGGGATAGGCTAGAAGACTTCCAAGATCCTTCCAACTCTGTTATTCTTTCTATTCTATTTTCCTGGCTAAATGTAAATGTAAAATAACTCTTTAATTATAGTAATTCCATGATAAATCCCAACATTCCCTGAAATTTAATCACCAGAAAAGTGAAAGGTTTATACAACCAAGGTTAGTGGTGATTATTCTTGATACAGTAAAATTTCTTTTCTTTCTTTTTTTTTTTTAATTTATAAGCTAACCATCTCCTGGCTATTTAGCATTCTCAAAGTAGGTTTGTTTAGTCATATTCAAATTTAATCATCATTTTCTCTTGTTCAGTTCAATTCAATTTGTGTTTAGTTATTATTATCTGATTTTGCAATGTTGAGTTCTTTGGGTCTTCTGTAATTACATTTCTAATTCCTTAATTGTTGTTGCAATTTATTTTGTTGGGCATATTTTCTTATATTCTCTTGGCATTGTAAGAAATTGTATACCTCTTATTACTGCCTCCATTGTATTCAAATGTTTTGTTTCGTAGTTACACCATTGTCTTTTCTTTTAAAAAATATTTTAATTCCTCCTTAAGTTTATCAGTATATTCTTTTTCTCTTATTAATTGAGTATTTAGTGTCCATCTTTTCTTTGGTTTCTTCCTCCTTTCCATATTATCTGAATTGGATTATGGTCTGCCCATTCATTCGGTAATATTTCAATTTCTTTTATCTGATTTGCTATTTCCCCATTCATACATGCCATATCAATTCATGTCCATATTTGATGCGGATTGGAATAAAATGTAAATTGTTTTTTTTCAGGACATAATCTTCTCTCTAAATCCACCAGATTTAATTCTTTCATCATTTCCTGACATATCTTAGGGAACTCTCTATTCCCTTTTTTATTCTTCCCTCCATTACTATGGTCTTTCTGATAATCGGCAATAGAGTTAAAATCTCCTATAATTACTGTACTTACTACATACAGTAAAATTTCTTGTGGGTCATGTTTGGCTCCAGATAATTGTCTGCATCTGTATTATTTAATGTAAAATTGATGCACATTTCCTCTCATCCAATAGACAATATATCAAAACAATATGCTTAACATAACTTTTTAGTTCAGCGTGAACATTTGACATCTTCTATGATGCAATTCTGCTTTTTTGGCTGAATTAATAGATCTTAAACACATTCTCACCATCCTTTCATTCAGGTATTCAGGAAAGAACAGTTTATACAGAGGTGCTTAATAAATCAAAGAGACAGAGGGATGTGAATTGTTCAGTCTTGGTGATTATTTTTTTCTACCTTTTTAGTCATTATAAAAGTCCAGCCTATGCAGACTACTCTCTGTGTACAAATGTCTGATAAAGTAGGAGAGATCAGAAACAATATTGTCGACAACAGATGAACACAGAATATTTAAAAAGCAAGAAGGGAAGAGTGAAGCCCTGCTGAAAGATTAAAGAATAAGAAAAAAGTACAAATGAGCAAATCAATTACTGTGTGAAGATTTAGAGGATGTTGTTTAATTCATCATGATCTGTGCTACATTGCGTTTCCTCAGTTTCTTTTTTTATTGATGTTCCTCTTAGTTCTTTCCTTGACATCTAATTCTATCGGACTAATTCAGTCCTTTGAAGGTAAGTGTTATGAACTGGAGGCCTGATCCTGCATCATTTCTGAAAAGATTAACGAGGTTCATTTATACTGACATGGTGAATTCTTAATGATAAGGGCTCAAGTGATGCCAACAGGAGAACAGCATCCAATTAGGTGTTAGGAACTTAAAAACACTTTTTCTTTCAAATACCTGATAGTCAGGGGTGCACTATCCATTGAAAACAAAGTTGCTGATGTATATTTATCACATAACATCATGTGCAATAAATCCATTCTATTTCATTAATCTGTTTCTTTATTTTGCTAAATAAAAGAAACATACATTTCTACAGAATGTTGATTGACAGAGTGGATCTAAAAGACCTAAAGAGTGAGGAGAATCAGTTACTAAAAGCCAAATTCTATTGGTTAGCCATACTAGCCACTGATAATATATTTCATGTAAAGATATAAATCCCTTGAATTCAACTTCTGGTGACATGTAGTTTTCTTTGGAAATGTGTAAAAGTGGTTTGTTATTGTCAACTTCTAGATGAAAGGGAGGGACAAAGTTTCATTTTTATGGCAGGTTTATATTCATCTTCTTTAGAAGTTTAATGTGGAATACATAGTAGTCCTTCCTCTAGTTTTTTTCCCTCAAAACAATGATGTCTGGCAGCAAATTGGGCTCAGAACAGCAACCAATCATCCAATGATATTCCAGGCTCCCGCTGTATCTGGGTTAAGATCAGAAAATCAGCAATTTCATTACAATATTTCTACAGGTGTTGTTGAACTGAACTCCCTTGAGGTCCTAAGAAAGATAGGTGATGAGGGAAGTTCTGAGTTTTAATCCAAAGCCTTTTTTTTCCTCCCAGACTGATGATGATGAAGAAGAATACCAGAGTTGGAAGGGACCTTAGAGTCTTCCAATCTAGTCCAATCCCTTGTTCAGGAAATCCTTTGCTCAGGAACCTGCTGTCCCACTGCTCAAGAAACCTTATACCATTTCAGACAAATGGTTGTCCAATCTCTTCTTAAAAACTTCCAGTGTTGGAGCATTCACAACTTCTGGAGGCAAGCTGTTCCCCTGATTAATTGTTCTAACTGTCAGAAAATTTCTCCTTCGTTCTAGTTCTCTCCTTGATTAGTTTCCATCTATTTCTTCTTGCCCTGCATTCAGGTGCTTGAGAGAATAGCTTTTCCTGCTTCTTTAGAGCAACCCCTGGGATATCAGAACACTGTTATCATGTCATGTCATCCTAGTCCTTATTTTTATGAAACGAGACATACCCAATTCCAAAATACACTCTTCTTTATATGTTTTAGCCTCTAGTCCCCCCTCCTCCCCCAATCATTTTGTTGCTCTTCTCTGCACTCTTTCTAGAGTCTCAACATTTTTTTTAATGTTGTGGGGACCAAAATTGGATGCAGTATTTGAAGATTATTTATTTATTTATTTTTGTTTTATTTATTTATTAACTTTTCATGCTATTTATTTTTCCTATAAGGTGACATTTAAAATGTTTGCATCATACTGGAATAGTTGCAATCTCAAATTACTGGGATGGTAATATGTTAATGAAGATAAATTGCCATCATAATTTTATCTAGTATTTTGGTCATCTATTCAATGGCATTTGTAAATGTACCATATTCATTTATAATTTCATGATGACAATGACTGTAGATGTAGCAAAGTTTGACAACAGCCTCATGCAAAACTAAAATCATGAAAATAATCTTACAGAACACAATAATACATATTTTTGAAAAGATCTTTGTTATTTTGTTTGTCAGATCTCATAGTTTCTGTTAGGAACTGCTGTAGTACATTTTTTAAGATAGCATTTTGGCAGCTTTAAGACGTGTGGGCTTCAACTCTCAGAATTGCTAGCTAGTATTCTAGGAATCCACACATCTTAAAGTTGCCAAAATTGAAAAAACAGTATTCTAATATATGAAATATTATGATGTGGTTCTACCCAGATCTCAAAATTGACTTTTTAATGGACTTTAAAATATTTTACTGTTTAAAGTAATGAGAGAAAAATACTTAGCATTATCCTAATAAGTAATGTATATATTAATAATCATGATCTTTAAAATAAAATGGAAGAAAAAAGTTGGAAAATTATCAGCTTAATGAACCATACAATAAAATGACCATGTTGCTCAAAAATCTTCTTAATTGCACTTTTCAAAAAAAAAAAATCAATAATATCCACATCTCTGGCATTGATTGTTCTATCTAGTTTTATTTAGTTCCCATGACTGAAAAATGCACAGTAGATCTCTTGCTAGATCCCAAACACTATAATGGCTATACTATACACTGTAAGGATACACCCAAAAGCATATATGCATCATTAATACTGTGATTCTTCATCACACTATCTTTCAAATTGTAATCAAGAGCAATTGCTTCAGATTGCATATCTGTAAAAGACCCAAAACATGTTGAATATTAAGAAAAATAACAAGATTATTGAGCACACTTCAAGAATATTTCACTTAGATTTTCATGCATAAAACTCAATTTTAACCTTTGGAAGATTTGCAATAAATATGTGCACAAGGTAACATATGCATGGTACACTATATTAGAAACTTTCATGATGTGATAAATTCAGCATACAGATCTGAGAACTTGGATTAAAAAATAAATAGTTTTCCACATAGCAGATTAAATTTTACCAAAAAAATGATGTAACTGCTGCAAATATATATTTAAAATGATGCACAAGGGCACAACTTCATAGAACATACAGGACATGATATCAGCCAAATATGATCTATATTTGCCTGATCGAAGAGCTTTTGAGAAAAATAATTAAAAAGTAAAACCTTATGCAATGAAATTCAAAAGAGAAGACTGGAGGCTAGCAGAAAGCATCTGACTCAGCTTCAAAGTCTTTCAGAGTGCATATAATCAATGTTTATCAATAGCAGTTTTACTCCCTTTAATTTATCTTTTATGTATATAAAGCATGTTGACATTAGTTACACCTTATCCCTTCAGTCTGATTTTTGTTGAATCAGGAGTGTATTAAAATTCAGAGCATCTCATTTTAGTCAAGGACAGATCACACAGAACTGTGTTTATTTACAGTCCTGTCATCTTTCTGTTTCTCTAACTACAGAAAACTTATTTAGGAAACTTTTATGGAACTGAGAAACAGTGAAAAGGCAGTATGGTACATATATATGGTATCTTATGCCGTGTGTGTATGTGTGTGTGTGTGTGTGTGCTGGTAGCACCATATCAGTATGGTCCATGTTTTTTCTAGTTGTAAATTATTTTTTATATAATGATGTCAAAGAAAATTCAGTAGTTTTCAGTATTAAAGCTTAAAAAATACTTCTATGCATAGTCATGGCAACTGAACTTATTTTTCTTTTGGTGTGAAACTTTTTGCTGCTTATTCAAGTAGCTTCTTTAATCTGAACAAGTTGCTTAGGGATAC
Source organism: Laticauda laticaudata (assembly GCA_004320025.1). NCBI lineage: Eukaryota > Metazoa > Chordata > Lepidosauria > Squamata > Elapidae > Laticauda > Laticauda laticaudata. Next base: position 10,016 of record BHFT01026031.1, read on the forward strand.
TTCATATATCTTATCCAGAATGGTTTCATTTCTTACCTAGTCTAAATAGAGATTATAGGTAAGCTCATAAATATTTTCTCCTAGATGGGTTGTTAAGAATGGTCTCCTTGATGAACCTCTAATGTTGTCTTGATCTTCCTGGGAACTGAGCTCCTGGACAAGTCTCATTGTGTTGGTATCCAAATTGGGCCGTTATTAAATTAGCTTCTGGATCCAACAAAAGAATGGCAGACAAGACTAAGACTTGGAGTCGACAAAAGAACTTCTCATTTCTTACATGATTGGTGTACCAGAGAAGCTGAAATGGATATTTGGAAAACAGAACATATCTGTGTTCTTCAAACCTACCAGCACACTGAGACAGAGCTTTATCTACCCAAAAGATTAAAAAATAAGAAGAGTAATGAAATTCATCCAATCCACTGCAATGATGAGTGTTCAGAGCTCTGCATTGGGGAAACCAAACAGCCTTTAATCCAAGATAATGACCCAACAAAGAAGAAGCAACACCACAGGACCAGCAGTACATCTTTATTTAAAAGAAAAGGGACACTCTTTTGAAGATAACAATGTTCACATTTTGGATAGGGAAACATAGATAATTTGAGAGAGGAGTGAAGGAATCCATTTATGCCAAAATGTAAATCCTTCCCTCAATAGAAATGGAGGCTTCAGACACAACCTGTCCCCTGTTTTTTATGCTGCTCTTGCATCAGTCCCAAGGAAAATCAAGACTGCTTCACAGATTCATGAGGAAAGTCACACCTAGGAGAAAAGATTTAGGAGCAACACCTCTTAATGTCTCTTTGCACCTACTCACCTAAAGAGTCTATTCAGATGAGGTGACAAATGTCCTAATAGACATTTAGAGGATCCCCCTAATGAACTTGTCCAGACTGAAGAAACTACTTGGATAAGCAACTAAATGTTTCAAACCAAAAAGAAAATAAGTCCAGTTGACATGACACAACTTCCAGACACCTCTATACCTAGATGATTGAGAATCTTCATCAACATATTATTCCACAATGAATTATGTAATGTACCACCATAAGGTTCTTCAGGGAATGAAAGCAACCAAAGAACAAATATCCACCATTGAAATTGGTGGTATTAGTACAGTATTCCTCTTTCTTCAATAATTGTGTTAAATGTCTCAACAAAAGGGCAGGATATACAAGTCTCAAAGTAACAAACCATCTTATTTAAGTAGTACTTATTTTTGATTAAACTGCACCTAACCATAATATAAAGATTAATCAATGAACAGCATTGATCCAACTATATCTCACATTTTAGAAGCCAGTTTACTAAAAGCAATATCACAAATAAGTTAGATAAGTATGGCAACTCTTTTCCTTAGCATAGGCCTGAGAAAAGACTTCTCAGAAGAAAACTTTCTATGCCAGTTGTACTTGCTAGTCCACTGAGATCAAAATTGAAAGTGTGGTTAATGATTTGCAAAACCTGTTATTTAACAATTTAGATTGAGAAACAGGAAAAAATAGATACAAGGAAAAAGTATATTCACAAACAGGAAGAAATCTGTTTAAAATAAGAATGGTTAATTGGTTTGTCTATTTGTCACTTCTCTCTCTTGTCTTTCTTGGAAATACTCCTGTTTCAGTAAGTATATTTATTTTAATGCCTTATTTAAAAGAGATTGATGCATTAATGTCATGCCCATATCAGACAACATTATGTTCTACTATTATATTGGCAATGCAGTAGCATTAGCACTGGAAATATTCTATCAGTAATCAGGAAATATATGTAGCCTAGATCTTTAAAGATTTCAGATTTATTAATGTTTTGTTGAAAATAAATGTCAGTTAATCTAAAGGGGGAATGAAAAGCAACCTTTGGAAAAGAGACATGGCATTCCACCAAATAAAATTAATAAACAAATATTCAGCATTCCTTTTATATCTTCCTTCCCTTTCATATTTGTTTTCTTCTTCAAAAAAATAGATGCAAATATTTATTTCATTAATCAATTTCTTACAAGCAAACGTTGGCTTGCACTGAAGTAATCGGATGAGATTTTTGAATTTTTCTAGACCATTGTAGAATATTGTACACTTAACATAATTCTAACAGGGTTAATCGTTCATGGGGAAATTGTAAAAAAATTCCATCAATCAAAATATATTTTATATAAGATATACAGAAAAACTATTTTCTTAAGCATTGATAAATGCAAAAGCAGGAACATTTTTAATAAAATAAATACATTTCTTTTTGTTTCAACTGAACTAATCAAAATTTCTTAAAATAAATTCTGGAAGAAAGAATAGCAAGCATTCTGTGAGCTGATTATATTATTTGCCTCTGATGTTTCATTCCAAAATGAATTGCCAATTCAAATATTAAGTTATTAATAAAACTGTGATTTGTATGCATATTTGTGCATTTGTGCTCTGTATGTGTTGAGAGAGCTAATGTTGTTATACTTACCTTCCTGAATATGAGTACACTGTATTACCCATGTTCAGGAGGATAAATATAACAACATTAGATCCCCTGTCTTTGTTTTGTATAATGGTTGAAATAGATTACAGCTGCAAATATTAATCAATACTCTTAAATACCTCTTAAAATAATTCATCAAAAATACAAAATGAAGTAGAAATTGTAGCCCATGCAGATATATGTTAGTATATATTCCTTACATTAATTATTATTTAACTATTAACTAATAAGGGCAAATTACAGATACCATCATTTTTCTTTCATCAAATATAGCAATTTCTCATTCCAGATTTTGCAACCATCTTTGTTCTGTTTAGTTAATGAAAGGAAATGAAGCTATAATTTTTGGCCCTACCTGGACCAGTCTCTAAAATGGAAGATGTAAGTTGCAAACAGAAGTCTGTAATAAAAAGAGCAAGGCAATACCTAAGCACTGTCACTTCCTACCTTGAGCCCTGGCTTACACATTCTGCAAATTCAAGTAGCAATTAGTTCCCAAGGGAGACAGCTGAAAATTACCACCTCACAAGGGTTTGGATTTCTTTTGCAAAACTAAAATAAGGGAAGACACTTATTTTATGTGCATATGTACTGCCATGAATACTCAAGAGGACAGAAATATACGGTAGCCATAAATAATATAATGCAATATAATTATACAGATTCCATGATGGCCACTTCTTACTTATATGAAAATCAGACCCATATTGCTTTTTGTACCAGTATCTGGTGGTCCATAAGTAAATGAATTCCTCATTTTGTACTGCAATTCTTCAAAGTGTGTACAAAATATATGCATTGAGGGAAATACTGTATTATTATGGTGGATAATAATGAAAATATGTTTATCAGAAAATTTGAACATGTATGTACAATGTATGTATGTAAAATGCAATGTATAATATATGCACAGATTATGTACTGCAAATGGTCTGTTTTTCAAACGAACAAAATACACAAAATATATTGTTAGATTGTATCAATCTATGACAAACTTATTTTTCTGGGCATGTCTTTAAAAAATATGAATAGATGCCAAAATAGAAGAGAATGAACCTGTGGCTAGAAATGATAGAGTGAAATAAAAACATGTCCTTTTTATGTTGGGACAATGCATACATCTGACATTTGGTATTTAATGTAAATCCAGAAGCTTCTTCCAGTAAAAGTTATATCACAGAAATGTGACTTTAAATAATTAAAAATGAGGCATTGTTGAGATAAATTCGGAGGAACATATAAATGTAGGTAGGCTTCACCCAATTTTAATAAGAACTAGGACCTGAATCAAAGACATATTTTTGAGTGGAACTACATACTAATTGGATATAGGCACATATTAAATAATATATTAAAGTTAAAATTATTATTTAAAAAAATTGCATGAGCATCAAGCATCTGTTGTATACATCTTTTGTTGTGTTGCATTGTAACCTTCAGCCTCCAGAGAGAAAAAGCAAGTTGCCAATTCAGCATTATTCATTGATCAAGGGAACCCCATATGCTCTTTTTTACAGGACAGGCAAGGGTGTGCCTGAAGCTACAGGATTGCAAAATGTCTTAGCTAGATGCATTACCAAATGTTGAAATGATCTCTTATAGAAGGGAAATTCCTTTCTGACCCCTGAAGGCATTCAGCATATGCCCTGAAGCGTGAGAGTTCTCTTACAGCTAAGTTTCTTCTTAATGGATTTCCATAAGCTTTAACTTGAGCTATGTAGCCTGCGTTCTCAGCACAGACAGCAAAATGTTTGATAATGGAAAAATCTTGTGTCAGATTCATCGGAAGATCTGCCTTGTGAAACTGACTGAAGAGGCTTTGTTGTTCCTGTCTTGAAATCAGTTCTATTCTGAAGAAGAAACCAAGTGTGCGTGTTCTCATTATCACATGAGATAAATGGAGAACTTCAGAATGTTGCATGAGACAGAATTTCAGGTTTAGCAGTGATACTACTCATAGGAATATTGAACTCATTTCACTTTGGCTAAAACTTCACATTCTGGGGGGGAATCACTAAAAGTCACTAAACCTTAAAGTTGTAGCATGTCAGATGAAAGTGAATGCTTGAAATTCTAGGGTTTGAAATCAAAAATTGCAAACAGAGAGCTTTATGGTTGTTTAACCAGAGTTGGTGTCACTAGCAAACTTCTTTTGAAAGCATCAAGCAAAAAATGTGTGTCTAAGTAGATAGTAAATTGTGGAGAAAAGATGGGGAAGTATCATTTGAACTCCAAGCCAAAACAAACGGGAAATTAATCCTTTCTTGATCCTTTCATCAGTAGGGTTAGGAGTGGTTGTTGAGAAACTGGGGCCATGTTATGTGGCTCCTGGTTGCATTTAGATTCATATTTCCATAACCTAGTGGTTTTCTCATGTACTGTTCACTCCTGGATTTTTTCCCCCAGAGATAAATTCTTAGATCTCTTCATTCAACAATTGAAGAGAAGTCAGAATTTTCTCCTACTATTTTCACTTTCTTATAAATCTTCTTGCTATGGCGTATACTAGGATCTCTGATCAACTCCAGCAAGGGGAGAAAAAAGGGCTGGGGAGAATACTGATTGAAGAAACTGCATCTGCCTTATCTTCTGCTTCATCTGGAGGCTTAAGGAATATTTATGCTGCTCAGGTCTGAATCCATCAATTCTAGGCTTGGAAATCTTACAAATATGCCTCCATTAGAGAAAATTAATCTATCAAAGATGGAGAGAGAGAGGGAGAGAGAGAGAGAGAGAGAGGGAGGGAGGGAGGGAGGGAGGGANGAGAGGGAGAGAGAGAGAGAGAGAGAGGGAGGGAGGGAGGGAGGGAGGGAAAGAGAGAGAGAGGGGGGGAGAGAGAGAGAGATCTGTGATGCAATTATTTATATGCAGAGTTGCTATTTTAATTCACTGGTGCTATAAGGAATAGGGTGAAACCAAAAGATAAACAGATAAATTATTGAATATAGTCTCCTATAATTGTTTCATTTTCAAGTGTTTTCTGTCTTCCAATATTTTAGGAGTTTTTTTTTTCAATTTTTTGCTAACAATAAGAAGAAAGCTATTCATTTGTTTTCCTATTTTCGTAGGGTAGAGGTAGACATCACAAACCATATTTTATTTCTGTAGTATAGTTTTGTTAGAACAAAAGTAGATACAATTTCAAAACAGTCAAACTAACATAATTATATATAATTGCACTTCAGTAAAAATTTAGTAGTAAAAAGCAGATATTCATGGGCCAATTTCTGCAGTTTTCATTGTAAGTGTTCTGGAGAATCAGTGTTCCAAAACAAAGCAATTTCACAAAAAAGAATAATCCTCTGTTTCTAAACTACAAGTTTGACTGACGTGTTACAGATTTTCAATTGAAAATCATAACCTAAATCAACCCCTAAATCAACACAGGTGCTACTGCCAGCAGAGACAAGAAGCGTATTCTTAAGATAGACAAGAATGCCAGCAAGGACTGTGATGTTGATGCTATTATACATCTTGGTACAAATAATCTGTCCCAGAAGGATGTACTTTCTGTTCAGCAAAGACTTCAAGCTGGTAGTATGAATTTAATAATGATGGACTGTAGGCTTATCTTTTTCAGAAGTTCTACCAGATTACAACGGAACAAAAGTGAGCAAGGCAGGTATAGCCAGAGTGTAATGTGTGGCTAAGGTTGGTGTAAAAGGGAAAGCTTTTGTTTATTAGTCATGATGTCTGCAGCTGGTCCAGTGAAGAACTGTACAAAAGGGATGGTTTGCATCCATGAAAGAAAGGGACTGAGTTATTTCGGCATTAAATTCACAGATTTCCTAGATAAACATTTAAACCAAAAGCGGACAGAGAATTAATGGATTCAGAATATCTCTGGTCCCCAGCAACCCTAAGACTAATAAGGATACCAGATGCACGCAAAATAGATGTTTGTGGCAGTAAGATTACAATCTTGATGCCAACCAAAACCAAGCATGTTAGATAGTGAGTGCCATGACTGTGTGCCACCTAATCAAGCAGGTGGCAAGAAAGTAGGGACAGGAAGGCACAACACAGGTTATGTAGACAGGTGAACACCAGTGTCAACATAAAGATCTTCAAAGGCCAATATACAAATGCAACAAAGTCTGGGAGACAAGCAGAGTGAACTATGAACTACGAATAACATGGAGTAAAATGATATAGATGGAATAACAGAAACTTTGTGGGATGAGAACCCATGACTGGAACATATAACATAGAAGGATACAAACTTATCAAAAAAACCAGACCCCATGAAAAGAGGAGTGGAGTCGACTGGATGTAGTAAAGGACCACTAGTATTGCTACAGAAATGCGTGAAACAGAGATGAAAACTCTAGAATGCATATTGGGTCAATATAAAAGAAAAGAAAGATGACATGGCCATAGGTGTATATTATAGGCCACCCAATCTCAAGCGAAAAAATAGATGTCCTTTTTGCAGGCAAATAACTAACATGCGAGAAACACAACAACAATAGGAATGGATAATTCAATTATAACACTTCAATCAAAGTGAGAAATATTCTGCACCAAGTGAGAGATAAATAAGTTCCAAACCAACCCTAGCTGACACTTGTTGTCCAAAGGTAGAGGATGAAACTAAGAGCGAGCCATACTGGACTAATTCTTACAAACAGAGAGAGAGTGAGTGATAGAAGGGAGTTGAAACTGCAGGAACTTGGGGTGAGAGTGGCCATGTCATACTAGAATTCAGCATAACACAAACACAGCTAAATCTCTCGTT
>BHFT01026032.1:0-16856 GCA_004320025.1 Laticauda laticaudata
TTTTACATCCTCTTTGCATCCGTTGGTGCAGTGTGACAGGGGCTTTAGAAGCAATTATGTTATAGGTGGGTTAAATCACCAGCAAGTGATGCTTTCAACTGCATCAATGTTGAAAAGAGCAGCTGATCCAATATTATTTTTCATTGAAGCTGCATACTTGGGGCTTTCTCTAATGGGAAACAAAAGGTCTCATTGAAAATTTCCAGAAACTATTATTGTATATATTCAAAAGAAAAGAGAGAAAAACACTCCAATTAAATGGTATATCTAATTTTGATGGCATATGTAATTTAAAATATATAGGAAAATTCATCCCGGAATTCAGATTCTCTAGTGATGGAACAAAATGTTCCAATCTTCAGTGATCCAAGTCTATAACAACCTGTTTTCCCTAAAAACAGGCCTATCCAAGTATTTGAGGCTACCTCAGGACAGTATGAAGTACTTCCAGTTGGGTACACTTCATTTCCAGAAATGAAAATGGCCTGAATCAATTGACTCCAGGGAAAATTAAGATATTCCGAAACTATATCATTCCAATCCAAAGTAGGAATACCCCATTTCAAAAAGGGAGCCTTCTGCTGAAGAGAAACCAGCACAGCTAAAAATGCATTTTGAAGCTTAAAATAAATAATGAATAAGGGCTCTCAGCCACCTCCTCACGTTTAGAAGAAAATGCCTTCATCTGCCCTTAGGACCATTGCTAGTTATTCTATCTAGTGTAAGTACTTCTTCTTCTACATATTTATTTGTTTTAAAGATGCTTCACTTATTCCTTCTATAGAATATCTAATTGGAGATACAGGTAGTTCTTGAGTTACTCCCACAACTGAGGCCAGAATTTATGTTGCTAAATGAGAAATTGTTGTTAAATGAGTTTTGCCCCCATTTTACAACTTTTCTTGCCACATTTGTTATGTGAATCACTGCAATCATTAAATTAATAACATGTTAAATGAATTTGGCTTCCCCATTGACTTTTCTGGACAGGACGTCACAAAAGATGATAGATGACCCTGGGATCCTACAACCTTCATGAATATGAATCAATTGTCATGCATCCAAATGTAAATCATATGACCATGGAGATGCAGCAAAGGTCATAAGTGTGAAAAATGGTCATAAGTCACTTTTTTCAGTGCTGTTGTAATTTCAAATGGTCTGTCATGCCCCTGTCTGAGTCTGAATCTGAGGAGGAAGATGAATAGCTGAGAGGGAGTGAGAGTGTGGCTCCATTGGCTGTGGAGGAAAGTGGGGAAGGGCAAAGTCCAGCTGGACAGAGCTGGAGAGAGGTAGAACAAAGGAGCGGAAATTCAGAGGAAGATCCATGCCCACCCCCTCTTGCAGGGAGGAATGGAGGAGGCATGCAGGGAGGAATGGAGAAAAGAGCAACGTGGGTTGCATGCCTTACGGGGGGAGGAAAGGGCCCTGATTCCCTTAATTAGGCATACCTGTGAACACAGTGTATAAAAAAGGCAAGCTGCGTGTGCCAGCTTCTGGAAGCAAACATAAGTTTATCTTATGTTGACTTTGCTTATCTGTGTTCCTGGTATCTTCCCAACCATGTTGAGTTATTGCTGTGCTTTCATGTCTGGAATTATTGTTCCTGCCCTGCCAAACTAATTACCTTATTTTGCCTTGATTGGACTTATAGTTACAGTTTTTGTTGACCATGTTTTATTCTTGATTCTCTGCAGTCAAAGGCTTTTTTTCCAGCCCAAAGGTAACCAGAACATTTGGGGCAAAGTTGGAGCTAATTAAGGGACTCTTATTGATTATCTGACTGTGATGCCTTGGTGCCATGCCCCGGGTCTGAACCAAATGGTAAATTAAAGACTATCTGCATTTATGTCTAATTCTAATTTGTCATCTAATTTGGCTCTGAAGGACTGGAATTGACTATTTTCCTTATAGCAAAGATGCCCAAGCAATAGTGTAATTTTACAATCTGTTTTCCCTAGTTGTTAAGCAAATAATTCTCCTTGTTAAGTGAATTATACCATGATTGCAAAACAAATCTTGATTTCCCTCACTAACTTTGTTTGTTGGAAACCAGCAAAGAAGATTGCAAATGGTGATCACATAACCCAGGGTTGCTGCAACAATCTCTATATATAAAAGCGAAATACCATTCATGCATTATCACAAAATCTCCAGAACTGTAAAATCTACAAACTTGAAATTTGGCATGTATGTTCCTCTTGGCTCTTAGGTGCTAACTAAGAAATGATTTTTCAAAATGATCATCAGAGCATTAGTATTCTGTATATTATTATCAACACACTCTGATGTTAAGATGCACCTGAAAAGAAATCTGTTCCAAAGAAAAACACAAGCAGAGGAGAGGAGTTTTAATTTCAGTTTCACAGCAACAAGAAGCTTTAGTACAGAACAGTTGGGCTAAACCACGCCCAGGCTCCTTGCTTTCTCCTTCTTGGTCACACAGCAAATGCTGTTTCAGTTTCCAAACAGCTGTCAAATCTCTCACACACTGTCAGGATGCTAGCTAGATGATACCGATGAATGCTGGTAGGCAGAGGCACAATTTTTTCCCCTTATTTTCCTCCCCCAAAACTAAGCCTGATCACATAGTTTGCAGTGAAGCATGGGTATAAACCTAGTTATAAATATGTGCCAGTTTCCAAGATCCTGAATTTTGACCATGGTGATGCTACAGTAGTCATAAGTGCAAGGACTGGTCCTAAGTCACTTTTTAGTATTGCTTTAAATTCACACAGTTGCTGAATTAATAATTTACCTGTACTATTTAAATGTCCTCCTATATTTTCACCCAAAAGCAGCAATAGAGATGAAGTTCGGGTGGGAAATTATCTTCTTTTAAAGATTATGATCATTGCTTTTAACCTATTTGCTTTGCCTCTACAACTGAAGCAGCCTTTTGCAAGACTCTGTTACATGAATAATTTCCTTACTTTCCCAAAATAGTTCTGCACATATGCACACACACGTATGTATGCACACATGTACAAAAGCACGCACACACATATACATATACATACATACATACATACATACATACATACATACATACATACATACATACATACATANTATATATATATATATATATATATATATATATATATATATATATATATATATATATAGTGCTGCGTGAGCATGGCTCAGAATTGCATCTGTATCTCATAAAGAGTCATTCTTGGTTCTTCAAGAGGCCTCTGTAATTCCTCTAATTGAGGGTTAGGTTAAACTTGTCCATTTGGGAGTCTTGCAAAAGTCAGCATTTTATACTGACATTTGTACCAATTTGTACATTTGGACCCCTGTTACGCAAAAGCCACAGTTTCAAAGTTGCACAATTAAATATTCATTATTTTTCTTTTCCTGCCCTTTAATATCAGCAAATAACCAAAGAAACAAAACATAGAAATTGAAGGATCCAAACTGAAATTCAAAGCAGACAGAAAACTGGTGGATAAATAAAAATAAAGCATAATAAACCTGTCATCCTCAACTGAATATTTTTTTGGTCCAAAGCCAAAAACTACTTTTTAAGTTTATGAAATATTCTATCTAATGATAGAATAAGAGCTTTCTTTAAAAAAATGCAAAGTGCAACAAAGAGATGCCAGGAAAACTAAGGAAGGAATTTTCATTATATGAACCTCTGGAGAAGTTTTTTTTTTTTTTTTACTTCTTAAGTGAAACAATCAGAGCATGAAAAGCATTTTTTTAGAGGTGGAAATAACATCAATTTGCTGGATGAGGCCCTGATCCATCTCATCCAGCAATAAAAGATCTATGTGAGTTTTTTTTTAAGCTGAAGTCTGTATTTGGCTTTTTGGCAGCTGGGCTTTCTTGTTTTTTCTCTGAAGATGTTTTGCTTCTCATCCAAAAAGTACTTTCAGCTCTGATAGGATAGTGGGGAATGAAATTGTTGTGTTTTTAGTTAACTGAAGTTTTCACTTAGGTCTGCAGTTTAGATTTCCACAGAGAAAATCTCTTGAATTGGCTGGATCATCTGACAGCCCCTATAAAAGGGAAACTGTCAGATGGATTCAGCTGTTCTGTTCTCACTGTTAACTGAATGAACAAGTTGGGCTGTTACTTTTGGCTGCGTGTCTTCCATCACCCACAACAGAACACTGGCGACGAACAAAAGAGTGGATCAATAGGTGGACTAACAGAATTGATCATCAGAAAAGATTCATCATGAATTCAGCAAGATGATCACGCATGCTCCACCAGCACCATTTAACCTGGCCAATGAACACTGGGACTCTTAGCTGATCCATTTTATTGCTTCCTAGAGGCCAATGAGCTACAAGCACTATTGGACAACAGAAAGAGAGCACTATACTTGAGTTATTGTGGCTCCAAAATATTTGATACAGCCAAGGCACTGGTTGCTCCAGCAGCAGTCCAAACGGTGTCATGGACATGAGCCAAAATGCACTCCAAAAGCATTACACACCAGCATCCAAGATTGTCTGACAGCACTAATTCCACCCCCGGAACCAAAATGAAGGTGAGTCAATAAATGATTACATCGCTGCATTGCAGAGGACTGCCATGTATTGTGAATTTAGAGACCTTGAAGACCTACTACTGGACAGACTCATCTGTGGAGTCAGGGATGTGAGTCTTCACTGGAGGTTACTAGCAAAGCCCAACCTCACCCTGAAGATAGCCCTAGATGAAGCCAGAGTCAGTGAGACATCAATTAAAGTAAGGGCAGAAATTAAAAAAGATAAAAGTCTAAATAACGCACATTGTAGCAACACAGCCCGACAAGATTACAATGAACTGGAAGAGTCTACAGATGAAGAAGAAGATGTCTGCTGACTCAAAAGTAACAGGAAATTTACAAAAACTGAAGAAGGGCAGTGGGAATCATTCAAGAGCAAATTGCAGATTCAAGGAAGCCATCTGTCAACATTATGAGTGAAAAGGCCATCTAGTGAGAGCATGCAGAGCCAGCCAGCCAGCACCCCACAGAAACAACCCATCCAATATACAGAGAGGATACAAAGCCAAACAAGCATGGAAACCATGGGAAAAAGAAAACCAACATTCTGAGTCAGCCGTGATGTTCCAACCATTGAGAAAACCAGATCACCATGAACAAGAAAGATCAACATCACCATCACCATTGAAGGAACACTGTGTGACATGGAAGTGAACACTGGGTCCTCTCTATCAATAGTTTTGTGGGCCACAATGAAGAAGATAAAGCCCAGTATCTCCAAAAATAAATTGCAAAAACAAAGAATTTATTTGAAAGACTATCAAGGGAATCATATCCCTGTCGTGGGGATGGGAACATTCCAAGTGACATTTAAGCAGTTTCAAGGGCACCTGCATCTGATGATCACTGAAGGCAAATTACCCAGCCTCCTTGGACTAGACTGGTTTGAAGCATTGGGACTGGGAGTGACTGGTGTCCATGCGATACCAGATGACAGCATTGAAGAACTGATTTAGGCATTTGAGGATGTTATTGATGACAATGTGGGCAAGTATGTGTAGACCCCTATTTCATTTAACCTTGATTCCCAGGTTGCCCCAATCCTACTCAAAGTGCCATTCCCACTTAAGCCAAAAATAGACAAACAGCTTGACAAACTAATCGCAAACTAATCAAACTGGTAGACCATGCAAAATGGGAAACCCCTATTGTCACCCCTACAAAGGCAGATGGATCAGTCCGCATCTGTGCAGATTACAAGTGTACCCTAAATAAGGCTCTTCAGCAAAAATGCTTACCCTGTCCCCATAGTGCAGCACTTGTTGCACTCACTTGGAAAAGATAAAATTTTCACCAAATTAAACTTGGTGCAGGTGTACCAACAACTCCCAGCTGACAACACCATGGCCGAAGCACAAGCCATTGTAACTGATAGGAGTTCCTTTAAATGTCGCCGGCTTCAAATTGGTGTCAGTGTGGCTCCAGGCATTTTTCAAAGCCTACTAGGAATTCAGGGAGTTGTCCCCTATTTTGATGACATATTAATAACAGCAAAAAATAAGGATGAATTGCTAACCAGACTAAGAGAAGTACTGACTAGATTCCAAGAATCAGGGTTAAAAGTTAAACAAGAAAAATGCAAACATGAAAAATGAAAATTTGGAGTTCCCAGGCAAATTCAGAGTCCCCATAGATGGCTGAGGAATCCACCCAACCACAGATAAAATTAAGGCTATCCAGGAAGCACCTACTCCAAAAAAATCAAACTGAGCTACAAGCATTTTTAGGTCTCCTCAATTTTTATAGTATTTTTCTCCCTAGAAAAGTCACTATAGCGGATCCCTTACACAAACTCCTGGGAAAAATGATTAAATGTATTTGGGAAAAATGGGAAGCCACCACTTTTTGTGGCTGTCAAAAAACTTTTGTCCTCAGACAGCATCCTAGTCCAATACTCAGAAACCTTGCCTGTCACCCTCACTTGCAATGCCTCTCCTTTTAGGGTCTGTTCTAAGCCACTGCATCCCTAATGGCACTGAGGCTTCTATAGAGTTTTACTCAAAGACTCTCTCGGGAGCAGAAAGAAACTACAGCCAATTAGATAAGGAGGCATTGGCCACAATAGCTGACATTAAACAGTTCCATGAATATTTGTATGGCAGAGACTTTCAACTAATTAACAACCACAAACCGCTGCTTAGATTACTTGCGGGAGACCAACCCACTCTGACTATTCTATCCCCCTGACTCATGAGATGGACAAGGATAATGGGCCAGTATCTGAGAAGTTGAAACCATTCTATAACCAATAACATGAATTATCAGCAATTAAGGGATGTTCATTATGGGTGGAGTGTGTTATTGTTTCACCAAAATTACAGAAACAAATTTTGGAATTTTTGCATACATGTCACCCAGGAATAGTTAAGATGAAAACATTAGCTAAAAGTTATGTGTGGTAGCCTAATATTGATAGAGATATCACAGAATGGGTAAGAATCTGTAGGAACTGTCAAGAATCAAGGCCCACAACACCGGAAGTACAACCCCAGGAATGGGATTTCCCAAAATCCCCATAGGCTAGGATTCATGTAGACTTTGGGGGAGTGTTCCATGGGCAAACTTTTATGGTAGTTGTGGACGCATATTCCAAATGGCTAGAAATTATATTGATGCACTCTACAATCACTGAGGCCATGATTAAAGTCCTAAGGAAGTTATTTGTGACACACAGCCTTATTCTTAGACATCTTAGTCTCCAATAATGGGCCCCAATTTACCTCCACCCAATTTGAGATGTTCCTAGCAGAATTGGGCATTTGCCACTCACTAACAGCACCATATCATCTCTCGGAAAATGGCCAAGTAGAGAGAATGGTGAGAACCATAAAAGAGGCATTAGCAAGAATAAGGCTGGGAGACTGGCAAATGCGTATAGATATTTTTCTATTAATACAACATGTCACACCCAATGCAACCGTACATAAAAGTCCCTCCGAGTTATTGATGGAAAGAATATTTGAACTTGCCTAGACAGAATGAACCCCAACTACTCCAGAGAGAAACCTGATTCTACCAGCAAAGTCAGGGAATTCAAAATAGGGGATAGGGTGTATGCACAAAGCTACATGGAAGGTCCCCTCTGGATCCCAGGACAAATAATAGCTATCACGAGCCCTAGATCTTACAAGGTGAAATTAGAGGATGGCCACATATGGTGGAGACATATCAACCAATTAAGAGGGAGAATAGGAAAATCCTATACAAAAAGCAAACTTCCTCTAGAGAATAACAAGTCCTCAAATTCCCCATTACAGTGAACTCAAACCTGAGTTTGAGTTTGAACTCAAAACTCAATCCGCAACCACATGTACCTGGGGAAGCAGAGACCAGAGTCAGGGCGACTGTAAGTCAACTCTGGAAGAAATAAACATACCCCAAGGGAAGTTCCAGCAAGTTCCAGGGGCAGAACAAGAAACAGCAGCAGATCCAACAGATCTGACCGACACCTCACTCCCAAATGATTTGCACAGGTCAGAGTGGAGTCATAGAAGCCCTGCCTACTTGCATGACTACATTAAGTAATGTCATTGTTCATTGGTTACAGTTTGAAATAAGAAGGGAAGGGTGTTGTATTTTAAGTATAACTGAAGTTTTCACTCAGGTCCGCAGTTTAGGCAGGAAAATCTCTTGAATATGATTGGCTGGCAAGTCTTACAGCCCTTATAAAAGGGGAACTGTCAGTCGGGTTCAGCCATTCTGTTCTCACAGTTAACTGAAGAAACAAGTTGGGCTGTAACCTTCAGCTGCATGTCTTCCTTCACCCACAACAGAACAGAAAGGATTTATATTCCTTGCAGACAGCTGGTCATTTACATCCTTTTAGAGAGTTGTTGAAGCACTTGGAGGTTTATCTGTGTCCTCAGGGTCACCTGAGTAGGGGTTCCTGGTTCCTGTATCTGCAATTTTTTTCTATGGAAATCCATTCCTGTTCCCACACCATTCAAAAAGTGTTCATCCCAAATTGTATAGCTAAAAGTCTTTAGAGATTCTCAGTCATCCAGGTCATGATTGTTCCAAAGGTGCTTTTTCAAGAGGCAACTGGACTTTCTTATTTTTTCTTTGAATGAAAAGCAAAACATTTTCAAAGAAAGTCCAGTTGCCTCTTGAAAAAAGCACTTTTGGGACATTTTTATAGATTTGCTATTATCCCTAATGTATAAGATATTTTATTTCAAGTGGAACATTAAAAACAACATGAAGTTCTATTAGGCCAGGTGGTCTCTAAATCATAAGACTTGGCTGGCTGGGGAATTCTGGGAGTTAAAGTCCACAAGTCTTAAAGTTGCCATGTTTGGAGATTCCTGTATTAGACAAATGAAATTCTGTTTCTAAACATCACTTTTGACTGTCATACCAGGAAGAGTATGCCTTTTATAACCTATGAGGATAAAAATTAGAGTAAAAAAAAAGATTAAGACAAATATCCAGCAAATACAACAATAGCACTTAAACTTATTTACTGCTTCATAGTGCTTCATAGTCCTCTCTAAGCACTTTCAGAGTCAGCACATTGCCCCCAACAATCTGGGTCCCTATTTTACTGACCTTTGCTTAAATGGAAGGCTTTGTCAATCTTGAGCCAGTCAGAATTGAACTCCTGGCAGTGAGCAATGAGTTAGCTTGCGATACCGCATTCTAACCAATGCACCGCCATGACTCTTATGAAATCACTAAGATGATTAAATAATATTAAATCCTGATAGCCAAGGCAGTTTGCTTTTGAATTAAACCAGAAGGCACATTTAGTTCCTACATGTCAAAGAGAGGAAGGAAAGGACAGGAAGGGAGGGAGGTACAAAGGAAGGGAGGAAGAAACAGAGGGAGGGAGGAAGAAAGGGAGGAACAGAGGAAGGGAAGAAGAAAAGGAGGAAAGAACAGAGGGAGGGAGGAGGGAGGGAAGGATAGAGGGAGGAAGGAGATTTCTGATGTTTGCTGCAGACTTCCCACTTTTATTTTTAGTGTATGTGTAACATATAGCACCCTGTGGTTCGTGCTCACTAAAAAAAACTAAGGGAAGCCACAAAATGTGTGACCATGCTTCAGGGGTTCATCAGAGTTCTGCTTCCCTCTTCCTCACTCTTTACCCATGGCAAACAGCTGAAGACTATTCTTTCTGAAATCCTTTCTCTGTCTGCTGGAGTAGTGGGACCCTCATAGCCAGCGGTGAAAATCATCCTTTATCAAGCAAGAACAGGCATATGTCAAACCACCTTGCTTGCCACGCCTTGGGGCAAACAAAACACATCATTCTCGTTGGTGACTGAATAAATCACAGATAAATGGGTTAAAATGTCAAATCACCTATCAATAGGACTGAATTAAATCTACTGGGATTTCGAGATTCAAGGGAGTTGCGAAACAGAAATGCCACCAGCACCACTTCAATTTGGATGGGCAAACTAAACATGCTAAAAAGCATGAATCTACACACACACACACACACACACACACATTTCATCCCCTTGTAATAAATTCATGCTAAATCTCAAGGTGACAGATGTTAATGACATGAATGTGAATGATGGTGTTAAAAGGTTTTTGGGACTCTATTTATTAATAGCTCTCACCCTTTCACCTCAGCGATATCCGTCACAGCTTGGTTGAAATACCATCTCCCTTCATCAGTCACTGAGATTCTTCCTGTCCATGTGAAGAAAACTCATGGACAAAGAAAGCTTAAGTAATGACCTGTATGTATACAAAGTTATTTTATAACTTATAAAATAATTTTATGAACTAGGAAAGTTTTAGATAAATTATCTCCTAACATGGAGTAAGAGACTATATTGAGGGATAACTTTTTTGGATTTCTTGAAGGCCTATGTGGAGCCATTGATCATCAAAGACTATTTCAACCTCCTCCTAACAAAATAAAAATTTTCCAAAGTCACTAATTGGTGAGGAGGGTTTCTTCTGTTTTAAGTTAGGTTGCCTCTCTGTAAATTGTTTGACTTTGGTGATGAAAAATAGAAATGGCAAATAGCCCTGTGCTATCAGTAGTATATCCACTAAATGTAGCTGTACAAAAACAAATTCAAATGCAATTGACTTTGATATCTAGCATTGTTGTCATGCCTGGGCATATGACAACACACAAATTAAATTGGGGGTTATTTTTAGATTACATGAATTTTGTTTCTAAAATAAAATATGTACCAAGTTATTTCATGGTGAGACTGTTTATCTAAAGAAGGTTACAAGGAGATGGAGAGATATCACAAAAAGATGGAAGCCTCAGTGAGACTTCTCAACAAAGGCAGCATTTGAAATAAAATTATCTGAATGTAGGTGACAAGGTAAATTTAGGAAAAAAGTCTGTAAAAATAGAAGATTAATGAGGCTGATTATTGCTTCTAGCTTTGTGCAAAAATACATCCAGAGAAGGGTTCCATTTGCTTATTCTAGTTATTCTCAAGTGAATTTCTTCTATTGAGAAGGGAAGTCTGAAAAAATATTAGCACATGCTAATGCTCTTGCAGAATTCTTTGAAAATAGATATAAAATTCTATATATTTCTGTTCCTTGAAGATATTGAACCATGAAGATATTGCCCATATTTACAAGTTTACAGTTCTTCTACAGATCTTCTAATTCAGTGGGACTTGTTTGTAATTTAAGCTGATGTGATTTATGGAATTCTGGATTCTCACTATATGTAAATCATAAAGTAATCAAGAAGAATTTGCCCCAAATGTTATGAAACAAATTTTACAATTTTTTTTTAAATATGATTAAAGCAAATCAATCTTATTGTGTTGTGACAATGCATTCCTCGATCTTTAATTAATCTGAGCCAATGTGTGAATCCAGTCATAGTGGACAAGTTAGGTATAAGGCAGAGTCCATATGTGCAATTCATCTAAATTTATATTCCCAAAAGTATATCTAAAATTAATTCAAGCTACAAAGGACAGCGTTATAGCAGAAAATGCTGCACTCAAGAAGAAAACTACACTCAAACAAAATGGCCAAGGCAAGCTACTGTATACAAATAGGGAACAAACTCCATGCTCCTTCTCACTGATTATGTTATTTAGTTGTGTAATGGAAGGTCTGCAAACCAACAACCAAGTTCAGATAACACACTC
The DNA here is from genome assembly GCA_004320025.1 of Laticauda laticaudata. Lineage (NCBI taxonomy): Eukaryota > Metazoa > Chordata > Lepidosauria > Squamata > Elapidae > Laticauda > Laticauda laticaudata. The sequence goes on from BHFT01026032.1 coordinate 11,602, forward strand.
AAAGCTTTCTATCAATAGCAGGCCAAATAGCTTGGTCCATCTAAGATCTAAGCCATCCATCAGCCATCATTTTACACACTATGGAAAAAACAATGTATATCTATTAACAAAATTATTATTACAGTATATTGAATGTTTTAGCTCATAGTATACATTAGTATATGCACATTTTTGTATGTTTTCCTTCAGTTCCTCTTTTTTGTGACCCATTTATCTTTTTCTGAAGATACACAATCAGTCACCATGATGGAAAGGGATGAAAAACCCCAAAAGTTTTGGCTTTCCAAGATTATACAGTGATGAAGCGCATCCGTTTTTGTATACCAACATTCACAACTTTTTAAGTTTTGCTCATTCCACTCTGGTGTGCCACATATTGTATTTCTGACATCCTATCTCCTACCTGCTAATTATTCCTAGGGTGCATTACTCACTGTTGGGCCACAAGCCTTGCATGAAAAAGGTGCTAAATTAAATTCCTCATATCTTCAAGTAAAAATATTCCCTGTTCATATTTTGTCCTAAGAGCCTTAGACAGACACTCCAGTTTGTGCAACTACCAAATGATAGGCTATCCATTTATTCCTCAAGTTGACAGAAAACTATACTGACATGCAATTTACTATTCCCCTCATCAATCTCTCTATTTTGTCTCCTGCCTGTATATTAGTTATTTCCAGTCACTTGAATCCTCTCCAAGGTGATAGGTAATGAAGCACTAAGATCTAAGCCATCCATCAGCCATCATTTTACACACTATGGAAAAAACAATGTATATCTATTAACAAAATTATTATTACAGTATATTGAATGTTTTAGCTCATAGTATACATTAGTATATGCACATTTTTGTATGTTTTCCTTCAGTTCCTCTTTTTTGTGACCCATTTATCTTTTTCTGAAGATACACAATCAGTCACCATGATGGAAAGGGATGAAAAACCCCAAAAGTTTTGGCTTTCCAAGATTATACAGTGATGAAGCGCATCCGTTTTTGTATACCAACATTCACAACTTTTTAAGTTTTGCTCATTCCACTCTGGTGTGCCACATATTGTATTTCTGACATCCTATCTCCTACCTGCTAATTATTCCTAGGGTGCATTACTCACTGTTGGGCCACAAGCCTTGCATGAAAAAGGTGCTAAATTAAATTCCTCATATCTTCAAGTAAAAATATTCCCTGTTCATATTTTGTCCTAAGAGCCTTAGACAGACACTCCAGTTTGTGCAACTACCAAATGATAGGCTATCCATTTATTCCTCAAGTTGACAGAAAACTATACTGACATGCAATTTACTATTCCCCTCATCAATCTCTCTATTTTGTCTCCTGCCTGTATATTAGTTATTTCCAGTCACTTGAATCCTCTCCAAGGTGATAGGTAATGAAGCACTAAGATCTAAGCCATCCATCAGCCATCATTTTACACACTATGGAAAAAACAATGTATATCTATTAACAAAATTATTATTACAGTATATTGAATGTTTTAGCTCATAGTATACATTAGTATATGCACATTTTTGTATGTTTTCCTTCAGTTCCTCTTTTTTGTGACCCATTTATCTTTTTCTGAAGATACACAATCAGTCACCATGATGGAAAGGGATGAAAAACCCCAAAAGTTTTGGCTTTCCAAGATTATACAGTGATGAAGCGCATCCATTTTTGTATACCAACATTCACAACTTTTTAAGTTTTGTGACTGGAAAATGTCAGAATATGGGAGAAAATACACCACTACAGCTAAGATTTAAGCCAGTGGTGTCAAACTCAAGGCCTGTGGACTGGATATTAGATCTGGCCTGCAGGCCCACCCTGGAACAGCGAAGGACCAGCCCACAGTGTCTCTACCAGGGAAAACAGAGCTTTGGAGGGCTGCTCATGGCTCTCTCAAGCTCCCTTTTCACTGGCAGAGGGTTTCAGGAGTCCATTGCAGCTGAAACAGAGCTCAGGAATCTCGTTTTGCTTGCAGAATACTTGGGCCACCATAGGCACCCCTGACATTGAGCTGACCATGCACTCTGGTTATGTCCACCCTGCCCCCCTGAGATCAAATACAACCCTAATGTGGCCCTCAATAAAATCAAGTTTGACATCCCTGATTTAAGCCTTTCTCACTCATGGAGAAGACAAGGCAACACTATGGGGAAAAATGCATTGACAAACTAGGATCTGCTATGGTTAGATGCAAATATAGATAACAGAATAACAGAATTGGAAAGGACCTTGGAGGCCTTCTAGTCCAGCCCTCTGCTCAACATTTCAAAGAAATGGTTGTCCAATCTCTTCTTAAAAACCTCACTCAACAACTGTTTTGCTAAGCAGCAAAAAAAAAAAAAAAAAAAAGGTGAGTTGTTCACGCACGAGATCTCTACACGGACCATTTGATAATGTAGCAACACCCTGCCTTTGACAGTCACCTGTTGTTGCAGTGCCTTTTTGGAACGCGTGCCATCGCGTGAGCCACAAACTCACTCAAATGGCAGAGAAGGCACCAAATCACCTTCATTCCAAAACACTAAGTTCAAAATCGGAAAGGAACTACAAGCCACTCGACGAGAAGCCCCTCACAATCATCACCGGTGTCAAAAGATTCCACGAATACCTATATGGTAGGACAATATTTTGAGATTATCGACCAAACTCCTGCTAAGGGGATTCTAGCGGAAACAAAACACTCGCTAACATTCTATTCACCGAAGAATGATGAGGACGCTGGTCTGAATCCTTGCTGCGTACAACTACACACTATGCCATTGCCCGCAGGAAAGGACCGATCACCCATGCGGATGCCGTTGAAGCCATTCCCGCTGCCCTAACATGAAAGACGACCCAGCTCCCACCATCTCCACTCTCCAAATCGAGTCCTGGCTGAGATCTCCCACGACCACAGCAGAACAGTGTAAGCTACTGCGAAATGTCCCGCTGACGGAGCTAGAATCCTCCTTGGTAGGGGTAAGGGCCTGGCCGGATGAGAACAGAGGTGAGACTTTTAAAACCTTTCACAACCTGACAGACTGAACTGTGCTATTTGTTAAAAATGGCTGGTAATAGTGGGGACAGGTTGATATCTCTCTCTCTATTATATATATTTCTATGTTATTATATTATGTTATGTTCGCATGAGGGAACCGCGGGCATAAAGGTCAAAATGAAAGCCCTGGCCAAGAGTTAGGTCTAGTGGGCTCAGGGCTGGACAAGGACATTAATGATGGAGTGGCACACATGCCATGACTGCCAAAAATCAAGGCTTACCCCCACCTGGCATAGAATGGGAAACTCCCAGAGGCCCATGGTCGAGACTGCATATTTGATTTGCTTGGCCAACAAAAGGGAACAACTATTTTGTAATCATTGGACTACCTACTAAACTGTTTAGAGTTTTCTTATGGGCGTCCACTAGTTGTTTACTACCCGAGCAGTCATCGAAAGCATGTTTAACAGACTTTCTTGCCACCAGGGCTGCCTGATGTAAATATTTCAGGACAATGGCCCAGTTTGTTGCCTGTTTAGCTTTTTGAGGCAAATACTTGGCTGCACAGGGCCATCCGACATGCCCTGAACACGCGCCGCATGCATCCAGCTTCAAATGAACGGGTGGGCTGAACAGTATGGTTCATTTATCACTAGGAGGACTAGAAAACATGGACATGGTCGGATGTCAAGATGAACTTAACAAGTCATTATTAACCATCTCAACCATATCACCATCCCCCTAGCAAACCACTAACAAAAGCCCAGCTGAACTCCTCATGGTAGGAATTGCGTTGCCTACTCGATAACTGTGCCACCCCACCTATATCTCTGGGACAAACCCCCTGACTCCTTCCAGTAGATATCACTCTTTTGAAATCGGTAAATTTTTAGGGTCTAATGTGCCTAAAAACCTTACCTGGGGACCCATTATGTCTTCCAGCACAGTTTTCCAAATCAGCAGGGCCCTGGTCATACTGACTTGGCAACTAGACACGGCAGAACCATGGAAAGTCGGCACATCGAACAGCTTCGGTCTTGCACATTAGAAAAATCGCAACATCTTATACTAACCGCCTGCAAACTCCAATAAATGAGCCAAAAAGGCAACTTTGAAGCGGGGGAAAGTACAAGATAATAAAAAAAGGAGACACATAGACAAACAATCACTATAAACCTTGAACTAGAAATTTCAATGAAAAAAAAAGAGCGCTTACCCATTAGACGACCTCCAGAGAAGAAGTCGGTAGGCAAGGAGAGCGAGGGGAGGACTTCCTGGAAGGACAGCCAGGGCCCAGCTCGACCAGCCTGGATGAACCCAGGAGGAGCAGCAGAGCGCATCTCAACGCAGAACGCCAAGAACCTCAGGCGGGAGGCAGCAAGACTGACTCACCCCTTCCAGGAGGTTCCATGGAGACCAGACGCGGAGAGAAAGCGATCCCGGTCCGACACTGCCTTGACGGACCATGCTGGAGACTGGAGGCTGCGGCAGTCAAGGCTAGGACCCACAGAAGCCCTACACCTAGCCTGCGTTGATTACATGTACACACATTGGACTTGAAACAAGGGGTGAGTGTGTTGTGTATTGAATACTTGGTAGAGGACTCCAAATAACTTTAAACTGATTGCCGAAAAAGGCCATTCCTCCGGATTTGGGTTAGCTAAAGCGCCATTCAATTAGCCTGCCTGATGATGGAATACTTAAAACTGTCACTTGGCCACATGTTGTGAGCAGCCGCTAGTAAGAAGGGCTGCCTGGCTTGGGCAATACTTCTGTTACAGTCAATGTTACTGTTTGATAAAGAAGTTGTTTGTTGGAACCCGGTTCCGCACACCCTTTAGTTTCCAGATGGATAACACATAGCTATGCTAAGCTTCATCCAGGGTACATGTACCATACTGTAGCATTTTTGAATGATTGGGGAGTGATAATGTCGCCGATGTCAGCCAAATTGAAACAAATAGTTTTATAAGGCAAAAGTGAAGGGACAAGATTAGGAATAAGCTTTAAGTTTTAAATCACGAACTAAGGAGAAAATTTCTTGACAATTAGAAACATCAATCGTGGAATTCTTTTCCTTCCAGAAGTTGTGGGGTGCTTCATGCACAGCCAGACGCCGATCTAACCCTTAGGTCACACCTGAACCTCAGGAATACCGTCAGATCCCAAACAAAGAACCACTGAGCCTTCAGATCAAATTTTTGACTATCTTCAGATGAACTAATGGAAGGTGGAAGATACAAGGTATTCTCAACTTAGAACCACAATGAGCCC